>CM075958.1:21613240-21818240 GCA_038048745.1 Coluber constrictor foxii | reverse complement strand
CCTCAACTTTGGCTACTTTAAGATTTAGAAAGAGTGCAGAGAAGAGCAACCAAGATGATTAGGGGACTGGAGACTAAAACATATGAAGAACGGTTGCAGGAACTGGGCATGTCTAGTTTGATGAAAAGAAGGACTAAGGGAGACAGGACAGCAACGTTCCAATATCTCAGGGGCTGCCCCAAAGAAGAGAGAGTCAAGCTATTCTCCAAAGCACCTGAAAGCCAGATAAGGAATAATGGATGGAAACTGATCCAGGAGAGATTCAACCTGGAAATAAGGAGAAATTTTCTGACAGTGAGAACAATCAACCGCAGAAGTTGCTTTCAGAAGTTGTGGGAGCTTCATCACTGGAGGCTTTCAAGAAAAGACTCGACTGCCATCCATGCACCTCCTCTGCACATGTACACGGACTTCTGCACATACACAGTGCTCACATATTACATCCGGGTGGGTGGGTGGAGCCTTCTGCAGTCGCCACCACCATTTCGCTCGAACTGGACCGAACTTGCTGAATCCCACCTCTGCTTCCAACTCTGTTAATCTGTTAATTAAAAAAAAAAGACAAGTGAACTTCAACTCTCAATAGCCTAGCTGGGTGGGGAATTCTGGGAGTTGAAGTCCATATAGTTACCAAGCACTAGATGGTGAGAATCCAGATGTTGTTGGCCGCTTTGAATGAACCAAGCTAGCCCATCTGGTTGACGCACAATCTCCCTTCCACACAGCCACTTTGTTTGCAAAAAGCATACAGAGCGTATTTCGAGAAGCTTTCCAATATGAAATTAAATCAAAGTCTGTGTTTCCCTGACCGTTAACTCAATTAACCACCATTCTCAGTTCACAAGAGACACCGAGTCTTAAACTAACCACAGAGACTTTGATACACACAGTTGTCTGGGGAAAATGGGCTTGGCTTGTTTGTGGTTGAATGTGTTCTAAGAGGGATGAGTACACAACTGTTGACTCAGAACTGAGAACCATCATCCCCTCTGGCAACCATCTCCCACAGCTGGGATGCCACAAAATTAGAGATGCCGAGTGCTGTAACCCAGTTATAGGTTTGTGTTTCATCGGGCAGAATAAAACTTAATGAAGTATATATGAAATATATTTTGAAAAAAACAGGAGGGGAAGAACATTCATGACAAGGGATGGGTGGGTGGATGGATGGATGGATGGATAAAGGAAACAAGAAGAATGAAAGGATGAAAGAATGGAAGAGTGGATGGAAGAATGGATGGAAGAAAGAAAGGATGGAAGGATGAAAGTATGGAAAGATGGATGGGTGGAAAGCTGGTAGGAAGGAAAAAGATGGAAGGAAGGAAGGAAAAAAGAAGGAAAGAAGGATGGATGGATGGATGGATGGATAGATGGAAGAAAGGATGGATGGGTGGGTGGGTGGCAGAAAGGATGGATGGATGGAAAGAGGGATGGACAGAAAGATAAATGGATCGAAGGATGGAGGGTAGGTGGGTGGAAAGATGATAGAAGAAAGGAAGGAAGAATGGAAAGATGGATGGATTGAAAGATGGATGAATGGATGAAATCAACCATATAGATAGATTTTCTCCATAACTATCTCCCACCTGGTCCTTCAACTCTTCCAACACCACTGTAACTGAGCAGGGGGGGGGCGTCAAAAATTTTAGCAAGCGGTTCTCTCCCCAATTGCTGGATGGGTGTGGCCATGGTAGCGTAGCCCAGTCAGCCTCCTGCACCACAGCGAGGGGGGTGTTTTTGCCCTCCCTGGGCTCTGGAGGCTTTCCTCAAGCCTCCGGGAGGGCGAAAACAGCCTCCCCAGGCTCCGGAGGCCCTTCCCAAACTTCCAGTAGGCCTGTTTTTTGCCCTCCCCGAGCCTCCGTGCATGCCCTGCACTTACCTGCATCCAAAATGGGTCGTGTGGGGACTCCTGGGAGGGGTGGGGCAGGTTGGGCGGGACCACCCAGGAGTGGAATTTGGGGGTTTTCCAAACTGCACAGAATCTTAGCTAGAGGTTCTCCCGAACCCCTGCGAATCCCCAGCAGCAGTGGTGTGTTCCTCCTGGTTCGGCTTGGTTCTCCCAAGCCAGTAGCGGTGATGATATGACATCACCGAACCGGTTCTGTCCCTCCCGCGCCCCCCCTGCACCCCCCCTGCACCCCCCCATGTTATTCTTACCTTTTATTTGACCCCACCCCCAATATATTGCTGCCTCCTGAGTCCCATCTGATGGCTAGAGGGAAAAAACCTGTTTAAATTCTTGCCGAGGGGCTTCAAAGGGCCGCCCTACAGCTGATCAGTGTTAAAAGAAAATAAATGGATAGATCAGTGCCTGCAAAAAATAAATGGGTAGATCGGTACAGCTCTGCAAGCAGTTAAAAGCCTGGTAGACCAGTACCTCTGCTAAATCCTAAATAATTGTCACATGACCATTAAGCCACACCCACAAAATAAGCCACACCCACAGAACCGGTAGTAAAAAGTTTTTGTGTGTGCAAGTGTGTGTTGCTTTTGCAACGAGCAGAGCAAAAAAACACAGGGAAGGAGTGTAAGTGAAAAGTGAAAAATAGTTTATATACAAAGTGATAAACAGTCTCGGTTTAGTTAAATCAGTCCAGGGTCATAACCAGTAATATCAGTCCAGCAATACTATCTTCTCTTACTAAAGTAAACAGACTTCAGTAAGCTTTTGGTATACAGTACCAGATAACGTGGTGTCCACGGATTATCTAACAATCAAAGTAGTACATAGCACAACAGAGAAAACAGCGAGAATCAGCAGGAAGAAAGAACGCTTCTCTGTGCTGCTATTTAAACACTATAGCCTAATTACATGGTTCAACAAACCCTGATTACATGGCTCTGTTGTTCTTAAAGGAACAGATATATTGCCTGACCAATAAGTTAGGATCAAGCTACAAGCTACAACCTAACAGTTTTAGAACCCACCCCTGCCCAGCAGCCCCTGTAACTGAGTCCATCTCCCTGGCTCCTGGTCCCCCTCTTCTTCTCTTCCCTTCTACCTTTTCCAGCATGATGGACTTCTCAAAGGAACTCTTAACCTTTGCATCAGGTGTCTTAAATACGATAATTTGAGCCTGGTCATTTGTGTCACCTTGAGTGAGATCTCTGCATTCACTTGTTCATCAGTGCATTGGTTGTTATCTTGACTGTCCACAGTCTTCTCCAACTGCAAAGGCCGAAGGCATCAACATCCTTCCCAACCTTCAAAGTCCAACTTTGGCTTCCCTAGAAGGTATCGGGAAGACCATTGCTTGCATAATTCTGATTTTTGCAGGAACGGAGACTTCCCAGCATCTGAATATCTTTTCCACGACTTCATGGCTGCCCTACTAAGAGCTGGTTTGTGTGTACAGGTAATCCCTGATTTACAACAGTTCGTTTAGCGACCGTTCAACGTTCCAATAGCACTGAAAAGAATGGCTTATGGCCGTTTCTCACGCTTAGGACCGTCCAAATTCAGACGTTTGGCAACTGACTCGTATTTATGACGGTTGCAGCGTCCCAGGGGTCATGTGATTCCCTTTTGGAATTTTCTTATAAGCAAATTCAATGGGGAAACCCAATTCACTTAACAACCGTGTTACTAACATAACTACGGCAGTGATTCACTTAGCAACTGTGGCTAGAAAAGTCATAAAACGGGGCAAAAGTCACTTAACCAATTTCTCACTGAGCGAGCTAAAAGTTGGGCTCAATTGTGGTCGTAAGTTGAGGACTACCTGTATTTCTTGACTGCTGATTCTTTTACCATTGAGGGATGATCCTAGAAGGCAACAGCTCTAAGCACTTAGATCCCATCATGGTCAATTCTAAGGCTGATTGTTATTCTACCTGATGCAGGGGTGAAATGCTCCCGGTTCGGACCAGATCGCTCGATCCGGTAGTGATGGAGGTGGGTGGTGCAGAGAACTGGTAGCAAAAATCCTTGCGCCCCCCACCCCCCATTGCCCAGCTGAGCCACACAATCATCAAAGGCTTTTTTTTTATTTTTAAAAGCATTTTTTCTACAACCTCTTTGGACGAAGAGGTTATAGAAAAAATGTTTTTAAAGGGAAAAAAAGCCTGTGCCGATCAGGCAAGTCAGCTGGGATCGTCAGAGGCTTTTAAGAAAAAAAAAAGCCTCTGCCGATCAGGCAAGTCAGCTGGGATCGTCAGAGGCTTTTAAGAAAAAAAAAGCTTCTGTCTATAAGGCAAGTCAGCTGGGATCGTCAGAGGCTTTTAAGAAAAAAAAGCCTCTGCCGATCAGGCAAGTCAGCTGGGATCGTCAGAGGCTTTTAAGAAAAAAAAAGCCTCTGCCGATCAGGCAAGTCAGCTGGGATCGTCAGAGGCTTTAAAAGCATTTTTCTCAGCAGAAGAGGTTGTAGAAGAAATGGTTTTAAAAGTAAAGGGAAAAAAAGTTGGCCATGCCCACTCAGTCATATTACCCAACCACCAAGCCACACCCACAGAACCGGTAGTTAACAAATTTTACATTTCACCACTCACCTGATGTCATTGGTCTGGTCTTCCCTACCTCTCACTTTATTCAACTTCACTTCCCAGAAATCCAGATGCTAGAGTTCCAAGTAACACCCCCAACGAAAGAGCCTTGGTGGCGTAGCAGCTTAAAGTGGTGTTAAAGTGACACCAGCTGCCTGCAATTACTGCAAGTTCGAATCTCACCAGGCTGACTCAATCTTCCATCCTTTCGAGGTAGATAAAATGAGGACCCAGATTGTGGGGGTAATAAACTGATTTTGTATATAAAAAGAACACCGCTTTGGGGGGGAGGGGGGCAAAAGCCCTACTAAGCAGGTATATACAAAAGTATGAAGGCTATTGCTTAATGCATTGTAAGCCGTCCTGAGTTTCCGGAGAAGGGCGGCATATAAATTAAATTAAAAACAAACAAAAAACGAAAGAAGACTCCGAGGCTTGAAGTTCCTCAAAGTTCCATTTTATTACAGATGTCATATTGGCACATCTGGGAAAACCCGAATCTAAAATAAAATAAAACATGAATTCAAAAGTCTGCAATTGTGTTCCTGACTTTCCAGGCAAAATGTACCGATTTGGCCACATGCTTCTACGATAGGTGGAAGGTCGTGGAATTTGTTTTAAAATTGCATGCCTCCTCAGCCTTCCCATCCCAATCCTTAATCTTCCTTCCCACCTGGAAAAATGTTGTGCGATTAAAAAAATGGACCATCTTGCCCGAAGATTTTGGCATACAATATGGTCTCGTAGGGCTAGAGTCGTGATGGTGAACCTATGGCACATGTGCCATAGGTGACGCGCGGAGCCATATCGGTGGGCACGCAAGCATTGCCCTAGCTCAGCTCCGGTGGGACTGGAAGTTGGGAAACCGGCTGTTTCCGGCCTCTGGAGGGGGTGGGAAGGCTGTTTTCACTCTCCCCAGGCCCCTAGAAAGGCTCTGGAGTCTAGGGAGGGCGAAAAATGGGCCTACCAGGCCCACCATGCTATCATGTGCCAAAAGCTGCGGGAGTGCGGGAGGGTCATGCGTGCATGTATGGGGGTGGGGCACACTGAATTATGTGTATGGGCATGTGCACGCACAACTTCCCCCGCGCTCCCCCCACTTTTGGCACGCGACCGCAAAAAGGTTAGCCATCCCTGGGCTAGAGGCTCCCAAAATTTATTTATTTAATTTTATTTATTTATTTAGATTTTTATACCGCCCTTCTCCAACAGGACTCAGGGCGGTGAACAGCCAAGATAAAACACAGTATACAAAAGCTAAGACAGTTTAAAAGGTACTAAATAATTTCGGCTCCCCATTTAAAACAACCCAATTAAAATCAAATTGCAATTTCAACCGAAAAGGATGGGATCAAGCCAGCCCGGCTAGATGAAATAAGTGAGTTTTAAGGACCCGACGAAAAGTCCGGAGGTCCGGTATCGTGCGTATCTCTGGGGGTAAGTCGTTCCAGAGGGCGGGTGCCGCCACAGAGAAGGCTCTCCCCCTGGGGGTCGCCAGCCGACATTGTCTCAAAAATGAGGGGCCACCCCTGCAGGCCAGGGATTGTGAACTTCCAAATTTGGCGCATGACTTCGGCTCTACCCAACCACACGAAGATAAAAACTTCTTTATCTGATTGCAGTTTAAGCGAGAATCTCCTCCGTGGGGCCATGAGAATGCCATGGCTGCATTGTGACCAATGAGAGGCTGGCTTCTACAGCTTCTAACATGCATGAATGAATATAAAGGCAACAAGATCCCACAATCCAATCACTTGGGTACCATTTTCCTTTGAAGCAAGCCTCAAGATGGAAAACATCCGGCAGCTTCTTCTCTTCCTGTTGATCTTCCCTCTGGCCCATCCGGGTAAGCAAAACTCCTAAGAAAAGGAGAACAATTCGCAATTAATTAGAATAATCAGCCAGTGGAACGGCTGGCCACCAGAAGTTGTGGGTGCTCAAACACTGGAGGTTTTTAAGAAGATATTGGACAACCATGTGGCTGAAATGGTACAGGATCTCCTGCTTGAGGAGGAGGATGGACTAGAAGACCTCCAAGGTCCCTTCCAGCTCTAATATTCTATTATTCTGAATCTTCTTGTGCCATATCGATCATGGCACGTTGGCAATCATGTTGGCCATCCTATTTTTATCAACAGCCGCATGAAAAAGTCAGGGGTGAAATGCTCTGAGTTTGGACCGGATCGCCCAATCCGGTAGTGATGGTGGCGGGTGGTTCGGAGAACCGGTAGCAAAAATCTCTGGGCACCCCCCTCCCCCATGCCCAGCTGAGCCGCGCGATCATTAGAGGTTGTTTTTTTTTTTACTTTTAAAAGCATTTTTTCTACAACCTCTTCGGCTGAAAAAAATGCTTTTAAAAGTAAAAAAAAAAAGCCTCTGATGATCTCGTGGCTCAGCTGGGATCGTCAGAGGCTTTTTAAAGCATTTTTTTCTACAACCTCTTCAGCTGAAGACGTTGTAGAAAAACTGCTTTTAAAAGCCTCTGACAATCCCAGGAGTGTTGCCTGATCGTCAGAGGCTTTTAAAAGCATTTTTTTCTGCAACCTCTTCGGTTTTTAAAAGAAGGGGGGGGGAGTTGGCCACACCCACCCAGTCACATTACCCCCTCCCACCAAGCCACGCCCACAGAACCGGTAGTAACAAATTTTAGATTTCACCCCTGGAAAAAGTGCTGTTGAGTTTTGCCCAAACCCAGTCCCTTAGATTTTGAAGCCATGAGGTTCTTCTTCTGCCTGGACATTGTTTGCCTTCAATCTTTCCCTGGAGGATTTTTTTAAAAATTTAATTTAATTTATATGCCGCCCTTCTCCGGAGACTCAGGGCGGCTTACAATGCTTTAAGCAATAGCCTTCATACTTTTGTATATACCTCCTTAGTAGGGCTTTCGCCCCCCACAAGCGGTGTTCTTTTTTATACAAAGTCAGCTTATTGCCCCCACAATCTGGGTCCTCATTTTACCTACCTTGAAAGGATGGAAGGCTGAGTCAACCTTGAGCCTGGTAAGATTCGAACTTGCAATAATTGCAGGCAGCTGGTGTCACTTTAACACCACTTAAGCTGCTGCTTAAGCTGCTGCACCACTAGGCTCTTTTTAAGTGAAGAATGCCTTATTTTTCTGGGTATCGCATTACATGTCTGAAATATTCTAACTTTTGCTTTTTTATGGTTTTGATTATTTTCCTTGGCTTTTCCAGGCGGCTTATCCCCTCCTCATTTCTGATTTTGTCAACCCAATTTATATGTAACAGCTGTCGATAAATCCACATTTCAAATGGCTTTCTGTTAGAGACCAACTCTCCACTCCATAGAGCAGGATAGAAAAGATGTAACATCTGACAAGCCTGATTTTCAATCTTATTCTGAATGCTAGAGGGATTCTACCACACAAACCCTCAGTTAGTTTTCTACATTTATTTATTAAATTTATTGGCCGTTCTTCTAACTCCGGGCAGCTTACAGTGTTAAAAAGGATAAAAGGTAAAGGCAAAGGTTCCCCTCGCACATATGTGCTACTCATTCCTGACTCTAGGGGGCGGTGCTCATCTCTGTTTCAAAGCCGAAGAGCCAGCGCTGCCCAAAGTCGTCTCCGTGGTCATGTGGCCGGCATGACTCAATGCCAAAAGGCGCACGGAACGCTGTTACTTTCCCACCAAAGGGGGTCCTTATTTTTCTACTTGCATTTTTTACCTGCTTTCGAACTGCTAGGTTGGCAGAAGCTGGGACAAGTCACGGGAGGTCATCCCATTATGTGGCACTAGGGATTCGAACTGCTGAACTGCCTTTTGAACAACAAGCTCAGCGTCTTAGCCGCTGAGCCACCGCGTCCCATACAAAACCTATACACAAGACAAATAAAATACTATAGAGACCAAATTCCTTATCCCTCACTAAAATACTGGGAGGGAGGGAATAGGATGAGCAGGGGGGAGGTGAAATCTGTTATTAATCTATCAACCAACCCTCACATGAAGACCCTCCGTTGAAGCCCCATGCCAACTGGCACTGCCAAGTCTTGTTGTGGCCCCGTCCTCTGAGCCTATCCCATTGGAGGAAGGAAGCTCTGAGCAGGAGGAAGAGGAGCCAGCCAGATCTCCCAGCCCCCCCCCTCTGGCACCGTCTCAGGTGCCAGCTGAAAGAGAGCCAAGTAGTGGGGAAACAGGTGTCTCAGATGAGAGTGAGGGAGAGACGTCATTCCTGGACGCACGCCAAAGATGGCGAGAGAAAAGAGTACTGCAGCTGCGGTGTATGAGGAAATAGTCCTGAGTCACTGATTGGAGTCACAGGATCAGTGAGTCACTGGACCACACCTAGAAGCCTATCTATATAAGACAGACCAGTGGGTCAAGAAGTTTGTGACGAACAAAGCTAAACAAACATAGCAACCTCGTAGTCTTGGAAGCTAGATGAACGGCAAAGCTACGTAGGTGATTTTCTTGTTTGTGTAAACTAATAAAGTCCTTGGCAGACGGTGTGCATATCGCTGCCAAGGTTGAGATAAGAACTGTGGAGTGTGCCAAGTGATTCTTAACCCTCGGCTGGCTGTGTTTTTGTGGGTCTCTGAAGGGGGGGGACAGATCAAGTCTTTAGGCTGTTGTGGAAGATGAAGGAGGGTTAGAGTGGACCTCACTCATGGGGGGTGGGAGGCGAGATGGGCAGGTGCAACAGCCACCTTCCTAGAGGCCTTAATTTGGAGCTCTGAAACATGCAGTGAGAATCCTGGCCATTTTCTTATTTATTAGTCGCTTTTCTATGCCGCCCAACTCCCTAGAGACTCTGGGCGGCTTACAGCAAAAAAAAAAACAATGCGAACAATATCCCGTAAAATTTTTTTTTTATTTTTTTTATTGAGTTTTTAAACATACACATAAAAATAAACAATACATACAAACAATACAGCCACCCCCACCTCACCTTCCCACCACCAATTTTGAAACTAACATATAGCAATTTTTCTGTCAACAGGTTTTATAATTCTCTGTATATGTACTTCATTATTATATAACCCGCATCAAAAGTAATCTCTCTCCTATAACCTTCCTCTCTTCTATACCCTAATTTTTATTCTCGTTTTTTATTTCAGTTCTCCTTTCAAGCCATTTTTGCCATTTATGCCATACCGCATAATATTCACTATCCTCCTTATCTCGGAGTTCTAGCGTTAATTTATCCATCTCAGCACAATCATTTACTTTGGAGATAATTTGGTCTTCCTTTGGGGTTTGATCAGATTTCCAACTTTGTGCATACAATAACCTAGCTGCCGTTAGGATATGTATTATGAGGTATTTTGTCTCTTTGGTGCATTAGTGTCTATCATGCCTAGTAAAAATGTTTCTGGACTGTTGCCTAGTTTTAAATCTGCTACCTCCTCAATTATTTTTATAATAGTTTTCCAAAACTGTTGTGCTCTTCTGCATTTCCACCAAACATGGAAATAGGTTCCTTTCTGTGTTTTACACTTCCAGCAGATATCGGTAACATTCGGGTACATCTTGGCTATTCTGGCCGGTGGTAAGTGCCATCTATAAAACATCTTTATTAAATTTTCTTTGTAAGGTGTAGCTTTGGTTATTTTGAGATTCTGTGACCATAGTTTCTCCCATTTTGCTAGTTCAATATTAATATTCTTTTTAAAAAAATTAAAATTTTTTTTTTAAAGAATATTAAAACCCTATACACTCCATTCCATGGCCGGATCTCGCAAGATTGCCGTAGCGAGATCAACGGCCTCAGGCCTCCCGGAAAAGCCAGGTCTTCACCGCTTTCCGGAAGGCCAATAGGGTGGCGGCAGTCCGGATCTCAGGAGGTAATTGGTGCCAGAGAGCCGGGGCAGCCACAGAGAAGGCCCTCCCCCGCGGGCCCGCCAACCGACATTGTTTAGCTGACGGGACCCAGAGGAGACCAACTCTGTGGGATCTTACCGGTTGCTGGGAGCTATGCGGTAGAAGGCGGTCTCAAAGATAGCCTGGCCCTGAGCCAGGTAGGGCTTTAAAGGTAATAACCAACACCTTGAATTGCACCCGGAGACTGATAGGGAGCCAGTGCAACTCGCGGAGAATTGGTGTAATGTGGGTGTATCTAGGTGTACCCACAATAGCTCGCGCGGCTGCATTCTGGATCAGCTGTAGTCTCTGAACACTTTTCAAGGGTAGCCCCATGTAGAGCAGGTAAGGGGCAACTGGACTTTCTGGTTTTTCTTTGAAGACGTTTTGCTTCTCTTCCAAGAAGCTTCTTCAGCTCTTCTTGGATGAGAAGCGAGATGTCTTCAAAGAAAAATCAGAAGGTCCAGTCGCCTCTTGAAAAAAAAGCACCTTTGGGTGCTTCCCAGATAACTGACATTTCCCTGACATTTCCAAAAGGATTTGTTTAGCTGGAATCTATCTCCTGGACCCCAACAGGCAGAATTCCCATGCCTTTGTCGCCATGGGTGGAGCTGGCCAGAATAACACAGCTGGAAAGGACCTTGGAGGTCTTCTAGTCCAACCCCCTTCTTAAGCAGGAAACTGTAGGAAGAAATATCTTTCCGGGTTCAGCTCCAAGTGGGGAAAAAGAGGCTGGAAACATGGAGATTGCTTGAAAAGATGGTTTAATGGTGGATAGGATCACATGGCTTGAGTTCCTGGACAGAAAAAGGGCAAGATACAGTGAGTCCCTGGGTTTTATGCTTTCTCTAGCTTTGAACTTCCTGGGCCCCCGAAAGACTATCCTGATTGGTTGTCAGACTCCCAGGGGGTGGGGGGTCTTAGCTAGCCTTGCTGGCTGATTTAATCTTCCCATGTGGTGAGTTTCTGTCCTAGATGGGTTCCATTGTGTTGCAGATGTCCTTTGACAAAGGATTGGGTTTCTGCCTCTGGCCCATTAACAAAGGGGTGGGGGGCAGGAAGGTGGCAGCTGCTTTGTCTTTAAAACATGCTTCTCCATTTCTCATCCAGGGAAACATAATATTCTTTTTAATATTTCCCAATATATTTCATTCTTCTAGGAAAGGGGTGGGTGCTAACTTCCTACAAAACTCTATGCCAGTGATGGCTAATCTTTTTGCCATCGCGTGTCAAAAGCAGGGGGATCACACGTGCACATGCCCACACCCATAATTATATGCACCCCACGCATGCGCATGTGACCCCCTGTGCTCCCCCTGCTCCCCCACGCAATGGCACTGTGGGCCCGGTAGGCCTGTTTTTTGCTCTCCCCAGGCTCCAGAGCCTCTCTAGGAGTCTGGGGAGGCTCTGGAGCCTGGGGAAAGCAAAAAAACAGGCCTACTGGTTCCACCGGAAGTTGGGAAACGGCCCGTTTCCAGCCTCTGGAGGGCCTCTGGGGGAGTGGGGAAGGCCATTTTCACTCTCCACAGACTCCTAAAGAGGCTCTGGAGCCTGAGGAGAGCAAAAAATGGGTCTTCCTCACCAACCCACCCACCCCCAGGCCCTCAAGAGGCAGGGAACAGCCTGTTTCCCTACTTCCGGTGGGACTAAAGTGGGATCTGCTAGATGACCGCTGGTTAACTTTCTATTCACTATATTCTAAAAGCAACTATATTCTGAAAGCAGGACATACATCCGGCTGGAGAAAGTACAAAGTCAGCTTAAAACCCTTTTGATATTCTGAGAGGCCCCTTTAGACTTGTCAGAAGATAGGAATGAAATATAGTTAAAAGGCTAGTAAGACCAAGGATAACCACCTGGGCGGGAAGTTATTTATCACAGAATAATTATTTGGCAAGGATAATGTAAAACTTTAGCAATAAGGAAATATCAATTAAATGTAATGGATGTATGTTAACCATACATGGAAAGTTGCTGTGTTAGCAGAATCCTTTGTTTAAAAAAGTATAAAATTGTCATGTAATCATGGACTCTTCACTCAGAGCTAAGATGGGAATCGAGCTTCTGAGTTTTTGCGCAAATAAACTCTCTCTCTGGCTGACTTAAGGATGTTGCTTGGACACTTCATTCCATAACAGGACCAGAAGGCCCGAAAATCAGCTGGCTCACAGGCCAACCAATATGGCTTCGCATGCCACAGGTGGCATGCGTACCATAGGTTTGCCACCATGGCTCTATACCGTTTCAGACAAATGGTTATCCAATATCTTCTTAAAAACTTCCAGTGTTGGAGCATTCACAACTTCTGGAGGCAGGTCGTTCCACTGGTTAATTGTTCTCACTGTCAGGAAATTTTTCCTCAATTCTAGGTTTCTCCTCTCCTTGTTGAGTTTCCATCCATTGCTTCTTGTCCTGCCTTCAGGTGCTTTGGAGAATAGCTTGACCCCTTCCTCTCTGTGGCAGCCCCTCAAATATTGGAGCACTGCTATCATGTCCTTTTGGTCCTTCTCCTCACTAAACTAGCCATGTGATTTCTGCTATTTTGTTGGGGACTTTAATACAGGTAGTCTTGCCACAGCTCTTAAATGAATCATTGCCGTTGTTAACTTAGCAGCCCAGTTGTTAAGTGAATCCAGCTTCCTCGTTGACTTTGCCTGTCAGAAGATCGCAAAAGGGGATCACTAACCCTGGGATATTGCAACCGGCGTAAGTATGAGTCAGTTGCCAAGCATCTGAATTTTGACCACGTGACCATGGGTGTGTGTGTGTGTGTGGAATGCTGCAACGGTCGTAAGTCAACTCAGCCTTCCATCCTTTCTAAGGTGGGTAAATTGAGGACCCAGTTTGTGGGGGCAATAAGCTGACTTTGTATAAATATAAATATACAAAAGTATGAAGGCTATTGCTTAACGCACTGTAAGCCGCCCTGAGTCTCCGGAGAAGGGCGGCATATAAATCAAATTAAAAAAAAAAAAGTGTGAAGAATGGTCATAAGTCGCTTCCCCCCTGTGTCGTTGTAACTTTGAACGGTCACTAAATGAACTGTTGTAAGTCGAGGACTATCTGTAACACCCCCTGTGATTATTAAGAAACCTACCGTAGTAAAAATTCTGACTGGCCCCACCCCCATCTATTCTCGGCCTCCCAAGTCCCAGCTGATCGGGAGAAAATGGGGATTTTGCAGCAACCTTCCCCTGGAGTGGGGTGGGAATGGAGATTTTACAGTATCCTTCCCCTGCCACACCCACCAAGCCATGCCACGCCCACCAAGCCAACCCCACAGAACCGGTAGCAAAACATTTTGAAACCCACCACTGGTGAGGAGGGAGGGGAGAGGGAAAGAGAAAGAAAGATAAATGATAGGTAGATAGGTAGAGATAGGTAGGTAAGCAGATAGATAGATAAGAAGAAGAAGAAGAAGAAGAGGAGGAGGAGGAGGAGGAGGAGGAGGAGGAGGGATGTAAGAGAGAGAGAGAAGGGAGGGAGGGAGGAAGGATGGAAGGAAGGTCAAAAGGAAAGGGAAAAGAAAGGAAGTAAATGGATAAGGAAGGATAGGGAAGAGAAGGGAAGGGAAAGAAGAGGAAGGGGAAAGAGAAAGGGAAGAAAATAGGAAGTGAAGGGAAAGGAGAGAAGGGGAGGGGAAGGGAAGGGAAGTGAGGGGAGGGAAGGGGAAGAAGATACAAACCAGGAAAAGCAAAACATATTGAAAGAGAGAAGACAAAAGAGAAGGAAAGAGCAGGTAGAAGAGGGAAAGCGAGAAGAAAAGGAAGGAAAGAAGGAAAGAGGGAGGGAGGGAGGAAAGAGAGGGAGGGAGAGAGGAAATGGCATGGCTTTTTAATCCCACTGGATGCTTTTCCCCCCCAGCGATTGTACAATGGTGTTGGGAGCACATGACCTTCATGCTGTCAAAGAAACCCAGCAAATGTTTGGTGTCGAATCCTACCACATGCACCCTACCTACAATGAGTTTACAATTACTCATGATATCCTTTTGCTGAAGATAATTTATTCCAGCTGCTGACTGCACCCCCAATTGACCAGGGTGAAAAAGCTCTCCTCTCTGAGATCACAAAACATCACAAGCTGCCTCTTGAAGGCGACAATGGGACCAGGTAAGATTCTTGCCCCTCCACAGGGACTAGTAGCTTGAGTTTTAGCCAGAGGCTGAAAACTCCTCAGAGACAAATGTTTGATTCCGAAATGCAGAACTAACTTTGGATGCCAGTTTTGAAGAAAGGGAAGTTGAAATTCTTCCAAAGTTTGGCGTCCTTTATCGTTATGCCGCTGTACTAGGCATTTCTTGATATATTTTTCTTTATTTTTATGGTTTTACATTGTAATTAAAAACAATATTACAATTGAGAGCTACAATGCAACAGAGAGAAGTAAAAAAAAAAAGGAGCTGAAACTTTCATCAGGGGTCACAGCTGCCATCTTGACTCCCCCAAATGCCCCTGACTCAATTTGGGGAGCCAGTTTTTTAAAAAATACCCTTTTGTCACCCCATGTTGTTAACAATTATGTGAAAACTTCCATATAGCTAAACTCTGCCATTCCATCCGGTCCTCAATTTACGACCTCTGTTGGGACTGAAACATCCGCTGCTAAGCGACTGGTCGTCCAGTGAGTTGCGTCTCATTTTGCAACTTTTTTCCTGCAGTCATTAAGTGAGTCACGTGGCCATTAAGCAAATCCGGCTTCCCCCATTGACTCAGCTTGTCAGAAGCTGGCTAGAAATGGCGATCATGGGAGACCGTCGTAAATACATTCCAGTTGGCAAGCGTCCAAATGTCGATCACGTGACGATGGGGATGCTACGACAGTCATAAGTGTGAGGGCAGGTTGCTAATCCCCTTTTTCAACCCGGTGGTAATTTGGAATGTTTGCTAAATCAGGGTTCTCCAACCTTGTCAGCTTTAAGGCTTGCAGACTTCAACTCCCAGAATTCCTCAGCCAACTTTGCTTTGCTGGCTAAGGAATCCTGGGAGTTGAAGTCCACAAGTCTTAAAGTTTCCAAGGTTGGAGACCCCTGTGCTCAATGTTGTAAATCAAGGATTGCTTGCATCCAATTTTCTCTGTAGAAAACATTTTTTTTAGGCTAACTTCCTACCACCATCTTCTCTCAACAGCCATTGTTGCCCTCTGTGGGGGCACCCACCCTACGGAACGAGCTGCCTCCTGAAATTCGTTTGATCCCGGACCTCCGCGCTTTCCGAAAGGCCCTTAAGACTTATTTATTCCAACAAGCCGGCCTTGCCTGATTGATTTTAATGGGGGTTTTAAAATTTTTGGTACTATTAATCTCTGGGGTTTTAAATTGGGTATTTTAACGGGGTTTGAGACTTTTATTTTGGAACGCCAATCGATTTAATCTAATTTTAAATTCTTTTAATATTTGTATTATATGTGTTTTAATTTGGTTATTCACCGCCCTGAGGGCGGTATATAAATTGAAATAAATAAATAAATAAATAAATAAATAAATAAATAAATAAATAGGTTGCGATCAAAGCTCATTTTGTTTCTTTTTCTCTCTTTTTTTCCCGAATCAGCTGTCTCACCCCGCCATCATCCACAGATACGTCCAGGTCATACCGTTACCTCTGTCGGATAAGGAAGTCCCGGATGAGACCCTATGCACCACTTCGGGATGGGGCAAGATTGACGAAATGCTCAGGTCCTATAAACTCTTCGAAATCAACATCACCATATAAAATCGCCGAAAATGCATGAAATTCTATCCAGAACTTGACGAGGTCATGATCTGTGCTGGCAGCTTCAATGAACTCCAGGATACAAGCCAGGTTAGGAGGCAAAGAATGGGTGGGTGGGTCCATTTTAAGGGGTTGTGGGGAGGGGAGTTCTCTAGTTTGGGAAGATGTGAGTTGGAGAGGCAGTTTGGTCTAATGGTTAGGTGCTGGCCTAGAAACTAGGAGACGGAGAGTTTTAGTCCCACCTTAAGTATGAAAGCTGGCTGGGTGACTTTGGGCCAACCAGCCAGTAAGTTCTAGTCCACTTAGATGTCTCATTTAGCAACAGAAATTTGGGGCTCAGTTGTGGACATAAGACAAAGACTATCTTTATTTTAAAGTGAGACTGACTGAAGAAGCTGAGGGATAAAACGGAAGCTGTTTGCACACCGAGTAAACATTCCACCAGTTGGCTAGGGCACAATCCCTTAAAATCTCAGAAAGATGCTAGTCCTCATGGTATGGAACACGGTATAATTGCAAACATCAGGCCTTATCAGATTCCTGGGGATCTTGCTTAGCGCTGTCAGCCTCTTGTGTCCTCGGCCTCTTGCCTTCCAAAGGGGATGGACTACCACTCCCATCTCATGTCCTAAAGGACTGGCAGGGGAGGATGGGAGTCCCAATCATGGTGTTGAAAGAAAAATCCGGTCTGGTTTCAAACCAGGAGAAAGACGCTGGAAATAAAATGGAGGCTGACTGGCTGAAAAGAAAGGAGGTTTATTGATGAGCAGAAGCAACAACAGCATGTAGTTCTGGGACAGCTGATAAATTGGTTTGATGAGTATTTGGATTTTTATATGCAAAGTAGTGAGCCCGGTGAGAAGGAGGAGAAAGTGGGGGAGAGGAGAGGAGGGGAGAGAAGGAGGGGGAGGGGGGAGGAAGAGGAAGGTGAAAGGAGGAGGAAGGAATTTGCTATTCTAATAGTGGTGGGTTAAACCTATCATGTCCTAAAAGTCACTTCCTCTCCTTGTTGTGGCTCCGTTGCCTGAGCCTGCGTCATCAGCAGGGGAGGACTCTGAGAGTGAGGGAGAGGAGTTGGCAAGGCCTCCTTCTCCAGGACTCTCCTCTCTGGCAATGCCTCCGGAGGACACCGAAGGGCAGGAGATAGGCCCAGAGCCAAGCTCGTCCCCGCAGCCACAGGAGGACATTGATGAGGGGAGTGAGTTTTGGTTGGACCCTCGCCAGCGTCGGAGTGACAGAAGAGCCCAGCAGAGGAAAAGGCGTGGTCGTGATTAGCTGGTGGACCACGCCTCCTACCAGACTATATAAGTGAGGGATTGTAGCCATATCTTTGTGACAAACAAAACAAAGATACGTGGATCCCGGTTTTGAATCGGCCCTGCGTCTCAGCTTTGGTGTGTATGTGTCGGACCTTTTAATAAAGACGTTGGCAAGCAGCTGCGGATTGCTGCCGACCTTTGTTATCATCTCACTTGGTTGCCTGCCAGTTCATTAGCCTCTGGTTGTCTGAGGGGGGGTTATTTCTGGGCACGGGGCCAGAACACTCCTTCTTAATCCCCTCAGATGGAGCCGAAGGTGTTTTGTTTGTGAATAGGTTGGCCCAGTCTTTCTTAACGGGCACAAGATATCCATCTCTAAAGACTTCAGGCATCTGCTGGAAGCTGTTGAGGCTGCTTTCTGCCTTTGTTAAGTTTTTTCTCCATTTCTCCTTTGGGGGAAATATAATATTCTGCCTCTTTTAATATTCCCCAAAACATTTCACTCTCGGGGAGGGTGGGAGGAAAGCAGGGCAGGTTCCTACACCTCCTACCTGGGGAGAATCGGTTTTGCAGAAATCCACCCTAAGTCTTCTTTTTCCAGCAGTTTTCTTTGCTTCCCTCTTTCCTCAGGGAGATTCCGGAGGTCCTACGGCTGGGATGGCGAACCTATGGCACGGGTGCCACAGGTGGCACGCGGAGCCATATTGGTGGGCACGCTAGCTCAGCTCCGGCACACATGCGTGCGCCAGCCAGCCGATTTTCGGGCCTTCTAGGCCCACCAAAAGTCAGGAAACACACTGTTTCCGGCCTCCGGAGGGCCTCTGGAGTGGGGGGAGGCCGTTTTTGCCCTCCTCAGGCTCCTAGAAAGGCTCTGGAGCCTGGGGAGAGCAAAAAAATGGACCTACCAGGCCCACGATGCCATCACATGCCAAAAGCGGGGGGAACATAGAATTATGGATGTGGGCACGTGTGCATGTGACCCCACCGAGCTTCCCCCGCTTTTGGCACGCGATGGCAAAAAGGTTAGCCATCACTGTCCTATGGTGTGCAGAGGAGTCGTGGAAGGCATCGTTTCCTATGGCCATAATGTCCCTCCCGGCGTTTATTCTCGCATAGCCGACTTTCTTCCTTGGATCAAGCACATCGTGAGATCGAATGCGTGAGACCAAGAAACCGGAGCAATTCCCTTTAAAAAAAAAAAAAGCTTTAAGTGCTGCCTGACGGGCAGGCCTCGCAATTTCTCCTCCTTCCCCTTTTCAATTTGCGCAAAAAATAAAAATAAAAAAATAAAATAAAAATATTTTATATGCAGGAACAGATTGTTGGAGGCCATAGGCTGAGTCTGCAAACCGGTATATAAGTCCATTGCTAACATTACATGACTGAGTGGAATGATTGGGAGAGGCCTGCTTTCTGGGGAGCAACTTTAAGAGGTGTTAAGACTTCAACTCCCAGAATTCTCCCAGAAATCAGGCACAGCTGGCTGGGAAATTCTGGGAGTTGAAATCCGCACGTCTTAAAAGTTGTCAAGTTTGAGAAAGGTTGATGTCGACTCTGGAGAATTTGTACTCCACCCGTATCTGAAGTCCCATTCCTGAGCCCATGGCTGCCCCAACTCTTTAAACTGGGTTGCCCACTCCTCCCTTCTATCTTTCAGGTCAAGACTCTCCACTCCTCTCCTCTCCTCCCCATCCTTTTCTTCTCTCCTCTTCTCTCCCCCTCACTCTCCTCTTCCTCCTCTTGCTCTTCTCTTCCTCTCCTCTCCCTCCTCTCTCTTCCTCTTCTTCTTCCTCCTCTCGCTCTTCTCTCTTCCTCTTCTCTTCTCTTGCTCTTCCTCTCTTCCTCTTCACTCTCTTCCTCTTCTCTCCTCCTCCCTATTCTTCCCCTCTCCCCACACTTTCCTCCCTCTTCTCTTCCCCTCTTCTTCTCTCCCCCTCCCTTTTCTCCCCTCCCCCTCACTCTCCTTCCTTTTCTCTTCCTGTCTCCTCTTCCTCCTCTACCCCTCTTTCTCCTACTTCTCTTCTCTTCTCTCCCTCCTGCTGCTCCTCCTCCTCTCCCACTCCCCCCTCCTCTCCTCATCTCTCCTCCTCCTCCTCTTCCTCCTCCTCCTTCTCCCCTTAATGAATTGCTCAAGGAAACACCCAAAACACAGAACGAGGACTCTGTTAATCTACAAAAGTTTTATTAACTGCAATTGTGTAAGCATTCCCCCCCCCATACACACACACTCATGCCCACACACACACTTGCACCTACCTGCCAGGTGATGTATGGAGGTTGGAGAAGACAGGAGCATATAATCTGCAGATTACACTTACTGTATTTTCCTGCGTATAAGACTACTTTCTAACACACAAAAATCTTCTCAAAAGTCGGGGGTCATCTTATACGCCGGGTCTCATTCTCCTGTAACCAGGCAGACCAGCCCATAAGGCTCTGACGAGCCTTAAATGGCTCTGAGGAGGGTCGTCTTATACGCCCAGTCGTCTTATACGCCAGAAAATACAGTATTTAACCTGTAGATACAACCTTTCTTGCTACAGTTATGTGAATCATTGCAGTGGTTAAATTTGTATCATGGCTGTAAAGCGAATCTGGCTTCCACATTGCTTGTCAGAAGATCCCAAAAGAGATCGCGTGTCCCCCACCCACCCACCCGCAGGACACTGCAACCGTCATAAAGACGAACCATTGGCCAAGTGACTCTGGGAATGCAGCCAGGGTTATAAGCAGGGGTGGGTTCTAAATTTTTTTTACTACCAGTTCTGTGGGCGTGGCTTATTTTGTGGGCGTGGCTTGATGGTCATGTGATAGTGGGTGTGGCTTGATGGTCATGTGACTGGGTAGGCGTGGCCAACTCAACGTCACTCACGTCAAGGGGTGCCTCACCTGGCCCCTCCCTTCCCAGCCATTCCTTGTCACACCCAGCCTCAACATATCTATAGTTCTGTCAAAATGTTGTTTCCCCTTTTTTCAACTTTATTATCTACATATTATAGATGCACTTTCATGGACCACCGAAAGGAGGAAATGGCTCACATGCTTTGTCCCAAGAGTGTGATAGGCAACAGGCTTTTAAGGGGGCTGCCAGAAAGAAGCGGGGGGGGGATGTATTTTGCAAAGCACCAGAAGGCAAAACAAGAAGCAACGGATGGAAACTGAACAAAGAGAGAAGCAACTTAAAACTAAGGAGAAACTTCCTGACAGTGTGAACCAATATAGGTGCAGAAATATTTCAGTCGTAATTTCACATGTAAAATAGCCATTTGTGTAATACAACCTGCCTATTGTTCAAAACAGTCAGTAGTATGACGGCTGATGTTTGACCGCAAGCCTAAAAGTCAAAGATCACAAGAGTGCTTCTTTCTCTGTAACACCACATACCAGGAACGGCATATTAAGATGACTGTTAAGTGTGAAAAACTTTTTCATAGGCCACTTTGTTCAGTGTTGTTGTAAATACGAATGGCACGAAACAAATGGATGTAAGTGAAGGGCTACCTGTAAATTCATATATAACCATAGGTACGGACATACATACATGCATAATCCACATTATTATCTGCATCATATCTAGGTTCTGTTGTTTTCCCACCAGCCCTTCAGCAAAGCTGTCATTTTATTTTGTGATAGCTGCGTTTTTGTCACACATTGCACTCTGCATGACTTCAGCAGCCTTTTCACACTGCTGGCTTCCACGCCCGAGATGCTGTGTGAGAGTTAACTTTCTTATCTCCACTTGTTGTTTCAGAGTCGACTTCCTTATCTCTCCAACTTGCTTGCTCTTGTTCGTGTTCTTCTCGTCAGGGGTCAAATTTTACCCCTCCGTCTACTCTCACAACATTTTATTTCTTGTTAAGACGAGGCTCTCCGAATGGCGGAGGGGACCAACCTACAACAAGGAGAAATTTCCTGACAGGGGAAACAGTTCGATCAATCAATCAATCAATCAATCTGAATAGAGCTGGGAGGGACCTTGGAGGTCATCTAGTGTAACCCCATGCTCAAGCAGACCATATTTTAATCGGCTGTTCACCACCCTGAGTCCTTTCTGGGAATAGGGCGGTATACAAATTTGAATAAACTAAACTAAACTAATATGCCATTTTGAACAAGTGGCTATCCAGTCTCTCCTTAAAAACGTCCAGTGATGAAGCACTCACAACTTCTGGAGGAAAGTTGTTTCACTGGTTAATTCTTCTCACTGTTAGGAAGTTTCTCCGTAATTCCAGGTTGCCTCTCTCCTTGATTACTTTCCATCCACCGTTTCTTGCCTTACCTTTTGGTGTTATGGAAAATAAATTGAACCCCTCTTCTTTGGTGCAGCCCCTCAGATACATGTCCCCCTTAGTCCTTCTTTTCTCTAGACTAGCCAAACCCAAATCCTGCCACCGTTCTTCATATGTTTTAGTTCTCCAGGCCTTTAATCATCTTAATTGCTCTTCTTTGCATTTTTTTTTCCAAAGCCTCAACAGCTTTTTGGTCACGTGGCGACCAAAACTGGATGCAGTATTCCAGGCGTGGCCTTACTAAGACTTTAATCCAGCGGTGGAATTCATTTTTATTTTTACTACAGGTTCTGTGGGCACGGTGTGCCTTGGTGGGCATGGCAGGGGAAGGATACTGCAAAATCCCCATTCCCTCCCTACCCCTGGGGGAAGGATATTGTAAAATCCCCATTCCCACCCCACTCTAGGTCCAGCCAGAGGTAGCATGTGCCGGTTCTCCGAAATATTCAAAATTTCCGCTAGCAGAACCTGTCAGAAAGCACCCCTGCTTTAATCAGATAATCAGTTCCGTTGATTAATTTAATTAATTAATCAGCGGAACGACTTCCCTCCAAAAGTTGTGGATGCTTCATCACTGGAGGTTTTTAAGAAGAGATTGGAAACCATTTCTCTGGAATGGTGTCGGGTTTCCTGCCTGAGCAGGGGGTTGGACTAGAAGACCTCCGAGGTCCCTTCTTATTCTGTTAAGTTGTGCATCTGTTCAGTGGTGCAACTGCAAAATTATTTCAAAAAATCCTTCCCGGCATTGAGACTCCGGATTGCTTCCCCGCTCCGTCCGAGGTTCCCACAGGAAGACGGGGCAAAGGATATGACAAACAGTAGCTTTGTCCACTACCGGTACCACGCGCAGGAATGCTTCCTTGCGAATTCAGCTTCTTGCAAGCCCAGTTTCTCACGACCGACGCCCCATCTGGATTTGCACGCCCAGCAATTCCGTGATGCACCTGGAGCCGGCCTCTTCAAACCAGGTTGAACTCTTCCAAGTAGCTGGCCAGAACGGCGTCCTTGATATCCGCGAAAACCGCGCAGATGTTCTGCGTGTCGGTGGCGCAGGTATAATGGTGGTAAAGGAACCGGGGTCTGAAGGTGGAAGGGGAACTGCCACAAAGAGGCTCGTCGAGACACTGATGGAAGATGTCGTCGTACATCTCGAAGATGAAGCGTTTGGCCGCGTGGACGTCTCGCTTGGGACCTGGGAAAGGAGAAAGAGAAGACGTTGTGTGAATCATCCAGGCTCCCCGGCAGCCTTAAAGCCTGGATTACATTGCTCCGTGACTGCACAAGAGAAAACGTATGCGGCGTCGTGCGGAGAGGATTGCACAGCCGTTGCCTTTACACGTAGTCCCCGATTTACGACCACAGTTGAGCCCAAAATGTCCTGTCATGCCCCCGTCAGAGTCTGAATCTGAGACAGAAGATGAACAGCTGACAGAGAGCAGGAGAGTGGCTCCGTTAGCTGTAGAGGAAACTGGGGAAGGCTGGGCAGAGCAGGGGAGAGGTAGAACAAGGGAGTGGGATTTCAGATGAAGACCAAGGCCCACCCCCTCCTCATCCTAAGACGTGCAGAGAAAAATGCAGAACAGAGCAACATGTGGGTTGCGTGGTTTAGGAGGAAGGAAAGGGCCCCGATTCCCTTCACAAGGCACACCTGGGGATGGAGTTTAAAGGAGAGACAATTGGGAGGGGTGTGTGTCGGGAACAAACGCTGAATTAATCTGATGTTGAAAGTTGTGGCCTGCATTCCTGGCATTTCCTCCTGACTCTCTAAATTACTGCCATGCTACTGTGTGCCTATCTTATCTTGCTGGAATAATTCTTCCTGCAATAAATAAATAAATAAAATAAATATAATGGGTCTCATTATCTTGCAGTCATTGATTGATTGCAGTCATTCTGTTTGAAGTGTTGGGACTGGAGCAGAGATGAAATGTAAAATTTGTTACTACCGGTTCTGTGGGTGTGGCTTGGGGGGGTGTAATATGACTGAGTGGGCATGGCCAACTTTTTTTAAAAAAAAAACTTTTAAAACCATTTTTTCTACAATCTCTTTAACCAAAGAATTTGTTTAAAAAATGCTTTTAAAGCCTCTGATGATCCCAGCTGACTTGTCTGATCATCAGAGGCTTTCTTTTTTACTTTTAAAAGCATTTTTTCAGCCAAAGAGGTTGTAGAAAAAAATGCTTTTAAAAATTATCAACAGTAGAGACCTTCAAATTTCTAGGTTCTACCATATCGCAAGATCTAAAATGGACACCCAACATCAAAAACATCATTGAAAAAGCCCAACAAAGAATGTTCTTTCTGTGCCAACTCAGGAAGCTCAAGCTGCCCAAGAAGCTGCTGATTCAGTCCTACAGAGGAATGATTGAGTCTGTCATCTGCACCTCCATAACTGTCTGGTTTGGCTCTGCAACCCAACAAGACAGACACAAACTTCAGAGGATAATGAGAACTGCAGAAGAAACAATGGCTACCAATCTGCCTTCCATGGAGGACCTGTAATACTACACGAGTCAAAAAGAGGGCTGGGAAAATATCTACAGACCCCTCGCATCCTGGACATAAACTGTTTCAACTCCTACCGTCAAAACGACCTATAGAGCACTGCACACCAGAACAACGAGACACAAGAACAGTTTTTTCCCAAATGCCATCACTCTGCTAAACAAGTAATTCCTCAACACTGTCAAACTAGTTACTAAGTCTGCACTACTATTAATCTTCTCATCATTCCCATCACCCATCTCCTCCCACTTTTGACTGTATGACTGTAATTTTACTGCTTGTATCCTTACAATTTATATTGATATTGATTGTTTCCTGATTGCTTATTTGTACCCTCTGACTATCATTAAGTGTGTACCTTATGATTCTTGATGAATGCATCTTTTCTTTTATGTACACTGAGAGCGTATGCACCAAGACAAATTCCTCGTGTGTCCAATCACCCTTGGCCAATAAAAAATTCTATTCTATTCTAGTCTAGTCTAGTCTATTCTAGTCTACTGTACTCTACTGTACTGTACTCTACTGTACTCTACACTACTCTACTCCACCCTACTCTACTCTATTCCATTCCATTCTATTCCATTCCATATTTTCTATTCTATTCTATTCTATTCTATTCTATTCTATTCTATTCTATTCTATTCTATTCTATTCTATTCTATTCTATTCTATTCTATTCTATTCTATTCTATTCTATTCTATTCTATTCTGCTCTGCTCTGCTCTGCTCTGCTCTGCTCTGCTCTGCTCTGCTCCATTCCATATTTTCTGTTCTGTTCTGTTCTGTTCTGTTCTGTTCTGTTCTGTTCTGTTCCGTTTTGTTCTGTTCTGTTTTGTTCTGTTCTACTCTACTCTACTCTACTCTACTCTACTCTACTCTACTCTACTCTACTCTACTCTATTCTTTTCTACATTTCAATATTCTATTCTATTCTATTCTATTCTATTCTATTCTATTCTATTCTATTCTATTCTATTCTATTCTATTCTACTCTACTCTACTCTACTCTACTCTACTCTACTCTACTCTACTCTATTCTAAAAAAGCACAATTGGGACAACCACGACCTGGATGAGTGAGAATCCCCATTGACCAGGGGTGTCAAACTCGATTTCATTGAGAGCCGCATCAGAGATGTATTTGACCTTTGGGGGGCTAGGGTGGGCGTGGCCGGGGGCATGGCCAGCTCAACATTACTCGGGTTGGGGTGCCTATGGCGGCCCGAGCACTCTGCCAGCAAAAACGGGCTTCCACGTTCCGTTTTCGACTGTGATGGCCTCCTGCAACTCACTGCCAGCAAAAACGGAGCTCGGGAGGGTTGCACGCAGTTCTCCCAAGCTTTGCTTTCTCTGGCAGAGGCACCACAGGCCAGTACTTTGTTGTTTCTAGTGTGGCCCCACAGGCCAGATCTAAGCACCCCGTGGCCCGGATCCGGCCTCCGGGTTTTAAGTTCGACATCCCTGCCATAGGCATTTAGTGATACACCTGTGCATCTATCCCTCCATTTTCTCCACAGCCCAAGAAACTAGGAAAGCATCGTTCTGAGGTGTTTGCCACACACCCCTTTTCTTTCTGTAGGCTCAGCCGCCTCTTATCTGACCATTGCTTAGTCTGCAGATGTTCTGGCCTCGTTCCCAGAAATAACCCCCCCTCGGACAGTCAGAGTCTAATGAACTGGCAGGCAACCAAATAAGCTGATAACAAAGTTTGTCAGCAATCCGCAGCTGCTTGCCACATCTTATTTAATAAGTCAGTCAAATACACACCACCAAAATGTTCAGACGCAAGGCTGATTCAAAACCGGGATCCATGAATCTCTGTTTTGTTTGTCACAAAGATACGTCTGCAATCCCTCTCTTATATAGTCTGGGAGGCATGGTCCACCAGCTAATCACGACCACGCCTTTTCCTCTGCTGGGCTCTCCTGTCTCTCCAACGCTGGCGAGGATCCAACCAAAACTCACTCCCCTCATCAATGTCCTCCTGTGGCTGCGGGGACGAGCTTGGCTCTGGGCCTATCTCCTGCCCTTCGGTGTCCTCCGGAGGCATTGCCAGAGAGGAGAGTCCTGGAGAAGGAGGCTTTGCCAACTCCTCTCCCTCACTCTCAAAGTCCTCCCCTGCTGATGACGCAGGCTCAGGCAACGGAGTCACAACAGCAGCAGGGGTGGGCTGCTGGGGGTTTGGGAGAACCTCTAGCTAAGATTCTGTGCAGTTCTGAGAACCCCCAAATCCCACTCCTGGCTGGTCCCGCCCACCCCACCTTGCCCTTCCCAGGAGTCCCCACACAGCCCGTTTTGGATGCAGGTAAGCGCAGGGCACACACGAAGGCTCAGGGAGGGCGAAAAATGAGCCTACCGGAAGTTCAGAAAGGGCCTCCGGAGCCTGGGGAGGGCAAAAACGCGCTTCCCCCCTCCGTGGTTCAGGAGGCTGACTAGGCAACATGGATCATGGCCACACCCACCCAGCAACTGAGCAGAGAACCCCTTGCTAAATTTTTTGAATTTAGCCCTGTTCTGCTCTGCGGCTCTTCCTTCTAACTCCCAACATCCCGTATCAATTGTGTGTTTTTCTCTAGACGGAATATAAGCCACAGAGAAAGGGGAACTAATAGAAGAGGATATTGGTAGCTCAGGATTGACCTGCGGAATCCTGGCTGATCTCTGAGCTTGGTTGTTTTCTCGCAGATATTTCATCAGAGGTGCCCTGATGACGTTACCCAGCTGGGTGATGAAATGTTTGTAAGGAAACAACCGACCTCAGAGAGCACCAGGGATTCCGCAGAAGCGGAAAGAGAGAACAACAGTCTTTTTACCGTCTCTGATTTGGCAACCAATATACCAGCTGGAAACCTTTCACCTTCTCGGCAGCTGTTCAAACGGAAGCCATCTTTTTCCAAATACAGTACAAGCAGTCCTCTACTTATTCTGTTTCCCCAAAAATAAGACTCAATGGGAAAATAAATGCTAGCATGATTTTTCAGGATGCTCATAATATAAGCCCTACCCCCCAAAAAAGCCCTGGTGGCTCAGCAGACTAAAAGCATTGTGACTAACACCAGCTGTTTGCAGCTGTCTGCAGTCTGCAACGTACTGTCAGTTCGAATCTCACCAGTCTCAAGGTTGACTCAGCCTTCCATCCTTTCTAAGGTAGGTAAATTGAGGACCCAGCTTGTGGGGGCCATAAGCTGACTTTGTATAAATATACAAAAGTATGAAGGCTATTGCTTAATGCATTGTAAGCTGCCCTGAGTCTCCGGAGAAGGGCAGCATATAAATCAAATTTTTTTAAAAAAATTGGCACAGACGGGTAAAAACCTACTCTAAAATTTCCCGCAGTTTTCACCTAATTAAAAGGAAAAAAAAATCCCCTTTCCCAAACAATCAGTCACATGGTCCAATCAGGATGCTCTCCGGTTGCTTGGAAACTTCACTCCTCCTCTCTTCAGCCACCTGTGGGAATGTCCTTGGTTCTCAGGGGAAACTATTTTGTTTTGGCTACAAAACCCCAACTATCTATCAGTTGGAAGGGACCTTGGAGGTCTTCTAGTCCAACCTCCTGCTTAGGCAGGAAACTACACCATTTCAGAAAAATGGTTATCCAACATCTTCTTAAAAGCTTCCAGTGTTGGAGCATTCACAACTTCTGGAGGCAAATTGTTCCACAGAATAATTGTTCTCACTGTCAGGAAATTCCCCCCTTCCCTATCCCTCATCGCCACTGTGGCAACACCAAAGCCTCCAAGATGGCCTCAGTCAGTCCAGCTTCAGAGATGACGCACACATCATCATAAAGTAGCCAATGGCTGGCTGACTGAGGAATTTTGAGAGTTGAAGTCTCTACAAAAAAGATACTGAGACTCTGGAAAAATGTTCAGAGAAAAGCAACTAAGATGATCAAAGGCCTGTAGACTAAAACATATGAAGAATGGCTGCAGGGATTTGGCTAGCTAGCTAGTCTAAAGAAAAGAAGAATTAGAGGCAATATGATAGCAGTGTTCCAGTATCTCAGGGGCTGCCACAAAGAAGAGGGAGTCAAGCTATTCTCCAAAGCCCCTGAAGGCAGGACAAGAAGCGATGGTTGGACACTAATCAAGGAGAGAAGCAACGTGGAAATAAGGAGAAATTTCCTAAGAGTGAGGACAATTAATCAGCGGAACAGCTTGCCTTCAGAAATCATGGCCGCTCCATCACTGGAGGTTTTTAAGAAGAGGCTAGACAGTCACTTATCTGAAATAATATAGATTATCCTGCTTGAATAGGGAGCTGGACTACGACCTCCAAGGTCCCTCCCATCTCTATTCTATTCTAAGTCTCATCACATTGCCAAGGGCTGAGAAATATTGGAAACTGAAGTCCAGCTATCATAGAGTTGCCAAGGTCAGGCTGGGGAATTCCTT
The DNA here is from genome assembly GCA_038048745.1 of Coluber constrictor foxii. Taxonomy (NCBI): domain Eukaryota; kingdom Metazoa; phylum Chordata; class Lepidosauria; order Squamata; family Colubridae; genus Coluber; species Coluber constrictor. Next base: position 21,789,770 of record CM075958.1, on the reverse strand, counting down.
GCTAAGGCTGAGAAACACAACACGATCGACAACAGCTTAAAGATGAAAGGTGTGCCTACATTCTAAGCAAAGGTGTGGCTGGCCAACCTCAGCATAAAACCAACGTGTTTTCTTCATTGAAACGCTACAGGAAATCGCGAAGGGTTGGGCCCTATTTGCACCCTAACCACAGCCCCAGCGTGTCCTCTAAACATCCTTCGTTGGCTGTAACCCCACGAAGTGGTTGAGACTTTGGAAAAAGTGCAGAGAAGAGCAACTAAGACGATTAAAGGCCTGGAGGCAAAAACATATGAAGAAACGGTGGCAGGATTTGGGGAATGTCCAGTCTAGAGAAAAGAAGAATTAGGGGTGACATGATAGCAGTATTCTGGTATTTGAGGGGTTGCCCCAAAGAGGAGGGGGTCAATTTATTTTCCAAAACATCAGAAGGCAGAACAAGAAGCAATGGATGGAACTCATCAAGAAGCAACCTGCTCCATCACTGGAGGTTTTCAAGAGACTGGGTAGCCACTTGTCTGAAATGGTATAGGGCCATGATGGCGAACCTATGGCACGGGTGCCACAGATGCCACACGGAGCCATATCAGTGGGCACATGAGCATTGCCATAGTTCAGCTCATTTTTGGGCCCTCTGGGCCCACTGGAAGTCAGGAAACAGCCTGTTTCCAGCCTCCGGAGGGCCTTCTGTGGGGTGGGGAAGGCCCATTTTTCGCTCTCTCCAGGCTCCAGAGCCTTCCTAGAAGCCTGGGGAGGACAAAAATGGCCTTCCCCCCCCTCAAAGACTCTCCAGAGGCCAGAAAAGGAGAGGGGTGGGGAAGGCCATTTCCGTCCTCCCCAGGCTCCTAGAAAGGCTCTGGAGCCTGGGGAGGGCAAAAAAAACAGGCCTACCGGGCCATCATGTGCCAAAAGCAGGGGGAGCGCAGGGCGGTCAGGCGCGCATGTGCGGGGCACATTGAATTATGGGTGTGAGCACGCATGTGCGCGACACACACACACACACACACCACATTCCCCCTGCTTTTGCACACGACGGCAAAAAGTTTAGCCATCACTGGTATAGGGTCAACTGTCTGAGCAGGGTATTGGACTACAAGATCTATAGGAGCCAACGGTGTGCCAGAGCAGCCAAAAAAGCCAATGCAATCCTAAATTGCATTAACAGAATAACAGAATAGACTTAACAGAGTTGAAAGGGACCTTGGAGGTCTTCTAGTCCAACCCCCTGCTTAGGCAGGAAACCCTATACCACTTCAGACAAATGGTTATCCAACATCTTCTTAAAAACCTCCAGTGTTGGAGCAATCACAACATCTGGTGGCAGGTCGTTCCACTGATTCATTCTTCTAACCGTCAAGAAATTTCTCCTTAGGTTGTTTTGAAGCAACCTAGAACTAAGGAGAAATTTCTTGACAGTTAGAAGAATTAATCAGTGGAACGACCTGCCACCAGAAGTGGTTTTGAATCCTGTTTCAGTCCAAATCAGTCAAGAAAGCTACACAAAAGCCAATAAGATAGCATCTGTTTTGACGGTGGGTAAATTACGAGCCAACGGTGTGTGGCAACAGCCAAAAAAAATCCAATGCAATCCTAAACTGCATTAACAGAGGGATTCAATCAAGATCAAGGGAGGTACTAATACCACTTTGTAAAGACTTAGTAAGATCACACCTGGAATACGGCATCCAGTTTTGGTCACCACACTATCAAAAAGATGTGGAGACTCTAGAAAGAGTGCAGGGAAGAGCAACAATGGGGATTAGGGGATTGGAGGCTAAAACATATAAAGAACAGTTGCTGGAATTGGGTGTGTCTAATGTTTAATGAAAAGAAGGACCAGGGGTGACATGATAGCAGTCTTCCAATTTTTGAGGGGCTGCCACAGAGAGGAGGGAGTCAAGCTACTCTCCAAAGCACCCAAAGGAATAATGGATGGAAACTGAACAAGGAGAGAGATTCAACCTGGAAATAAGGAGAAATTTTCTGTCAGTGAGAACAATCAACCCATGGAACAGAAGTTGCCTTCAGAAGTTGTGGGAGCTTCATCACTGGAGGCTTTCAAGAAGAGACTGGACTGCCATTTGTCAGAAATGGTGTAGGGCGGTGATGGCGAACCTATGGCACGGGTGCCACAGGTGGCACACGGAGCCATATCGGTGGGCACGCGAGCTCAGCTCCGGCACGCATGCCTGTGGCAGCCAGCTGATTTTCAGGCCTTCTGGGCCCGCCAGAAGTCAGGAAACACACTGTTTCCAGTCTCCGGAGAGCCCCTAGGGGGTGGGGAAGGCCATTTTTGCCCTTCCCAGGTTCCTAGAAAGGCTCTGGAGCCTGGGGAGAGCAAAAAAATGGGCCTACTGTGCCATAATGTGCCAAAAGCGGGGGGAGCACGGAGGGGGACAGGGCACATAAAATTATGGATGTGGGCACGCCCTCCCCCCCTTTTGGCACATGATAGCAAAAAGGTTAGCCATCACTGGTGTAGAGTCTCCAGCTTGGGCAGGGGGTTGGACTAGATGACCTCCAGGGTCCCTTCCAACACTGTTAATCTGTATCTGCATCTACCTCCAAGGTCCCTTCCATTCAGAACCTCAATCTGAAAGTTGCCTTTGTCACTTCCCAGGTCAGGAATGAAATGGGTCTACTTGGTGATGCGTGGAGATTAGGAAAGACAGAATCACATCATCCGTAGGTTACACAGAGAGTCCTCAAGGTATCGAGGCCAAAATTTCTGTAGTTTAGTGAGACTTTTTGTTAAGTGAGCTTTGCTCCCTGTTACGACCTTTGTTGCTTCCGTTGTTAAGTGAATCCCTGCAGTTGTTAAGTCATAAATACGACTCGGTTGCCAGACATTTGAATTTTGAACACGTGACTCTGAGGAGGCTGCAAAAGTTGTAACTGTGAAAAACGGTCCGAAGTCGCTTTTTTTCAGTGACGCTGCACCTTTGAACGGTCACTAAATGAGTTGTTGGAAGTTGAGGACTAACCGTATTACTATTTCTCAGTAAGTTTGTGACCTTAGATTTGAAAAGAGAATGAGCCAGCAGGGGGCAGCACGTAACCGACCTTATGCGGTCTCAAAAAACGTAAGCACAGGGGTAGACGTGGATAGCTCCTGGATGGGACACCACAAGGAAATCACCAAATGTAGCCTGGACTGGGAATTTGGTCATCCTGGAGGAAAGCTACGGCAATACAATTTTGCCCTGAAAATTAAATGGATTTTTAGTGATGGCCCTAGAGGTTTTTGAGGAGAAAACAGGATTTTACCTTTTAGATCAGTGTTTCTCAACCTTGGAAGCTTGAAGATGGGTGGACTTCAACTCCCAGAATCCCCCAGCCAGCGGCTGGGGGATTCTGGGAGTTGAAGTCCACCCATCTTCAAGCTTCCAAGGTTGAGAAACACTGGCTTAGATAAATACAGGCTTCCTGAAAAATATCAATTCAGTTCGAAGCTTCAATAAGCACAATTTTAAGTCGTCATAATAAGTGATTTCCAGAGATTCAAACCAGTTTTTGTGGGTATTTGGCAATAACCGGCATGTATTTACGACGGTTGCAGAGTCCCGGAGTTACGTCATCATCAGCATTTGCGATCTCCCCATCCGGCTCCCGACAAGCAAAGTCACTGGAGGAAGTGGATTCGCTTAACGACACAATCCATTTAGCGACCGCAGCAGTTTATTGAACAACCCGTGGCAAAACAAAAACTCGAAAGGTTGTAAAATTGGGCACTTAATGACCACCTTGCTTAGCGACGGAAATTCCCATTTGGGGTCGTAAATCGAGGACTACTTGTAACCGAGGTAATGAAAGAGCAACTTCCCCGTAATTTAGCTGTGGGTTCGGATTAGGGAAGCAGGCCCCCGTTTGCACCAATTTTGCAATCCTTTTCTAGAATGCGCCGTTTTGACAGCTCTAACCGCTCCTCCACGCTGCCCGGCTGTCCAAAGCAGGAAACGTTACCTGGGAAAGTAGGGAAATAGGCAGCCAGATCCGAAGTGAGGATTTTCTCCTCTAGGATGTCCACTTTGTTCAAGAAGAGAATAATCGAGGTGTTCCAGAACCAGGGCAGCTCCAGAATGGTCCTGAAGAGATCCAAACTCTCCCTCATTCGGTTCTGATAGGAAAGAGCGAAAAAAAAAATATGAGGGGAAAAAAGAAGGAAAACATGCATAAAGCCACCATCAAATACGAGAAGCGCAGTGAAGTTTGGAAGTTTGTTCTGGAGGGCTTTCCTGTTTGTCTCAGTGGTAAAATCCTTTTTTTTTTTTTACTACCGGTTCTGTGGGCGTGGCTTGGTGGGTGTGGTGGGGGCTTGGTGGGTGTGGCTTGGTGGGCATGGCAGGGGAAGGATACTGGAAATTCTCCATTCCCACCCCACTCCTGGGGGAAGGATACTGCAAAATCTCCATTTCTTTCCTACTCCTGGGAGAAGGATATTGCAAAATTCTCATTCCTTCCCCACTTATTGCAAAATCCCCATTCCCTCCCCACTCCTGGGGGAAGGATACTGCAAAATTTCCATTCCCTCCCCACTCCTGGGGAAGCAATATTGCAAAATCTCCATTCCTTCCCCACTTATTGCAAAATCTCCATTCCCACCCCACTCCTGGGGGAAGGATGTTGCAAAATCTCCATTCCCACCCCACTTCTGGGGGAAGGATATTGCAAAATCTCCATTCCCACTCCACTCCTGGGGGAAGGATACCGCAAAATCTCCATTCCCTCCGCACTCCTGGGGAAAGGATATTGCAAAATCCCCATTCCTTCCCCACTTATTGCAAAATCCCCATTCCCTCCCCACTCCTGGGGGAAGGATACTGCAAAATTTCCATTCGCGTCCTACTCCTGGGGGAAGGATATTGCAAAATCTCCATTCCCTTCCCACTCCTGGGACAAGGATATTGCAAAATCCCCATTCCTTCCCCACTTATTGCAAAATCTCCATTCCCACCCCACTCCTGGGGGAAGGATATTGCAAAATCTCCATTCCCACCCCACTCCTGGGGGAAGGATATTGCAAAATCTCCATTCCCACTCCACTCCTGGGGGAAGGATACCGCAAAATCTCCATTCCCTCCGCACTCCTGGGGAAAGGATATTGCAAAATCCCCATTCCTTCCCCACTTATTGCAAAATCTCCATTCCCACCCCACTCCTGGGGGAAGGATATTGCAAAATCCCCATTCCCTCCTCACTCCCAGGGGAAGGATATTGCAAAATCCCCATTCTTTCCCCACTTATTGCAAAATCTCCATTCCCACCCCACTCCTGGGGGAAGGATATTGCAAAATCCCCATTCCCTCCCCACTCCTGGGGAAAGGATATTGCAAAATCCCCATTCCCTCCCCACTCCTGGGGAAAGGATATTGCAAAACCTCCATTCCCACTCCACTCTGGGACCAGCCAGAAGTAGCATTTGCCGGTTCTCCGAACTACTCAAAATTTCCGCTACCAGTTCTCCAGAATCTGCTGGATTTCACACCTGCTTTGTCCAGAGAAAGGAGCCTCCTGGGACAGAAAATGGCCTGCGGGGAGGGCGCTGCACCGAACCGTTCTGAACCGGCTGAATCCCACCACTGAACCAATGGACATTTCAGCTGGATCAGAAGGCCAGACAATATGTATACATTCTGACAGAAGAGAATATTTGTAGCTCAGGGTTGAACTCTGGAGTCCTTGATGTCCTCTGAAGTTGGCGGTTTTCTGGCAGACATTTTGTGGCCCATCTAGGTAACCTTATCAATGTCAGTGGGGAGCGAGATTTGCAGAATGGAGTAGAAGAAGGGAGGAAGCTGGTGGGGGGGAGGGGAGGAGGAGGAGGAGGAAAAGGACGCTGAGGTTCTTGGTACAGCTTGGCTGATTGGCTGTTTTCATGCAGCCATTTCATTTCCAAACTAGGTAATATCCTCAGTGCTGGAAAGGAGTGGTACTGGTATATAAACTGAGAGCTAGAAGGGAGTGTAGACAGGTGAGCCCCTTCTATAAAACAGAGAGTAAACCCCATTTCATTTTAGCACTGATGATGTTACCTAGTTGGGTATTGAAATGTCTGCAAATGTCTCAGAGAGCGTCAAGGACCCCTCATATAATTTCACACACACACACACACACACCTCACCCTTAATTGTCCCTCTGTCCCTGTGATGGTGAACTTATGGCACAACCTATGGCCACAGGTGGCACGCGGAGCCATATCTGTGGGCACACAGCGTTGCCCTAGCTCAGCTCCAGTGCGCATATGCGCGCCGGCCAGCTGATTTTCAGGCCTTCCGGGCCCACCGGAAGTTAGGAAATGGGCTGTTTCTAGCCTCTGGGAGGGTGGGGAAGGCCGTTTTCGCCCTCCCCAGGCTCCAAGAAAACCTCTGGAGCCTGGGGAGAGTGAAAAACGGGCCTACCAGGCCCACCGGTAACCTTTTTGCCGTCACGTGCCAAAAGCGGGGGAGGGGAGCACAGTGGGAGGGGTCACACGCACATGTGTGGGGGGACGGACATGGGGGATATTAATTATGGGTGTGGGCACACACACACACACAATCCCCCCACGCTCCCCACGCTTTTGGCACTCGATGGCAAAAAGGTTAGCCATCACTGCTCTATCCCCTCAAATATTCCTGTCTCAACACCGCTCCTTACTTCGCTATTATTCTCCTCCAGCGACTGGTCATACTCGCTCAGAGAGGCCAAATAGATCAAGGCAATCACGTTTTCGAAACAGTGGATCCACTTCCGGCGTTCCGTTTTCTGCCCACCAACATCAACAATCCTAAAAAAAATAGAAATTAAATATATATATATATATATATATATATATATATATATATATATATATATATATATATATATATATATATATATATATATATATATATATATATATATATATATATATATATGTAGGTCTTTGGTTATTCGGGTCTTCTCCCGCGTAGAATTGGAAGTATCTTGGCGACGTTTCGACGAAGTCTCATTTGTCATCTTCAATATTATATTATTTATATAATAAATAAATAAATAATAAATAAATAAATCGTGGCTCAAAAACTGGTAACTGAGAGAGGGATCTTGGAGTTTGCGGCGGCAGCCAAAAAAGCTAATACAACCCTCGGCTGTATAAACAGAGGCATCAAATCAAAATCACCTGAAGTAACAGTTACAGAGTGGGAAGGGACTTTGGAGGTCATCTAGTCCAGCCCCCTTCTCACGCACGAGACCTATACGAGGGATTCGAACCGCCGACCTTTCTGATCGACAAGCTCAGCGTCTTAGCCACTGAGCCACTTAGGGAGTACCTCTTCATAAAGCCTTACTAAGACCACACCTGGAATACTGCATCCAATTTTGGTGACCACATTACAAAAAAGGCATCGAGACTTTGGGGAAGCTAAGATGATTAAAGGCCTAGAGATTAAAACATAAGAAGAATGGTTGCAGGATTTGGGTATGGCCAAACTAGAGAAAACAAGGATTAGGGGAGGCCATGATAGCAGTATTTTAGTCTTTGAGGGGCTGCCACAAAGAAGAGCGGCGTCAAATTATTCTCCAAAGCACCAAAAGGCAAGACAAGAAACAACTGATGCAAACTAATCTGTTTGCATCCTTGTCACTTCCCGTCTGGACTACTGTAATGCTCTCTACATGGGGCTCCCCTTGAAGGGCACTCGGAGGCTCCAACTGGTCCAGAATGCGGCCGCGCGGTGTTGTGGCTCCGTTGCCTGAGCCTGTGTCATCGTCAGGAGAGGACTCCGAGAGTGAAAGGGAGGAATTGGCAAGACCTCCCTCTCCAGGACCCTCCCCTCTGGCAATGCCCCTGGAGGACACCGAAGGGCAAGAGATAGGCCCAGAGCCAAGCACAGCCACAGGTGGACAGCGACAAGGGAGATAAGTGCTGGTTGGATCCTCGCCAGTGACGCAGGGAGAAACGTGCCCAACAGAAGGCACGGCGTGCTCGTGATTAGCTGACTCACTGGACCACACCCCACAGCCTATAAAAGAGAGTGAGTCAGCCTCCATTTTTGTGACGAACAAAAACAAATCTTCCTGCATCTCAGCTTTGGCTATTCTGGACACTTGTGCTGTGTATTTGTCTGGTCTGTTAATAAAGGCTTTGGCACGCAGCTGCTGGGATTGCTGCCAAGTTCCTTATCAGACTACTTGGTTGCCTGCCAGCTTATTTTAACCTCCGACTGTCTGAATTGGGTTTATTCCTGGGGGCGGAGACAGAACACGCGGGTGGTTATGGGTGCACCCCGTTGCGCCCATGTAACACCTCTCCTGCACGAGCTGCACTGGCTCCCAGTAGTCTTCTGAGTGCAATTCAAGGTATTGGTTACCACCTTTAAAGCGCTCCATGGCATAGGACCAGGGTATCTACGGGGCCGCCTTCTGCCAACGATTGCCTCCCACCAACCAGTTCGCTCCCACAGAGAGGGACTCCTCAGGGTGCCGTCGGCCAAATTATGTCGGCTGGCAACATCCAGGAGGAGAGCCTTCTCTGTCGGAGCTCCTGCCCTTTGGAACAAACTGCCCCTGGAAATATGTAAAATCTCTGATCTCCAGGTTTTTCGTTGTGCCCTCAAGACTCTACTGTTCCGGCAGGTGGGGCTGTCTAATTAAATGATTTTAAAGTAGAGTTTTAACTTGGGGTTTTAAAATTCGGCCGAAAGTATTTAATGATTTTAATTAATTTTAATTATGATATTTGTATATTTATGTTTTAATTGGCCGTACACCGCCCCGAGTCCTTCGGGAGAAGGGCGGTATATAAATAAAATTATAAAATTATAAATACGCTCCCGGCCTGTACGCTCCCATAGAGAGGGGCTCCTCCGGGTGCCGTCGGCCAAACAATGCCGGCTGGCGACCCCCAGGGGGAGAGCCTTCTCTGTGGGGGCACCCGCCCTCTGGAATGAACTACCCCCTGGGATACGTACGATTTCCGATCTCCACAACTTTCGCCAGGCCCTTAAGACCCTGCTATTTCAACAGGCTGGCCTGACCTAAGTTATTTTCTCCTTTTAATTATGAATTTTAATTTGTTTTAAATTATTGGGGTTTTAATTATCAGCCAAATTATTTAATTCGTTTTATTCTATTTTAAACTTTTGTATTTAAATGTTTTATTTATGGCTGTACACCACCCTGAGTCCCCCAGGAGTAGGGCGGTTTATAAATCTAATAAATAAAAATAAATCTAATAAATCTAATAAATAATAAATAAATAAATAAATAAATAAATAAATAATCAAGGGGAGAAGCAACTTGGAATTAAGGAGAAAATTCCTAATAGTGAGGGCAATTAGCCAGTGGAACTGCTTGCCACCAGAAGTTGTGGGTATTCCATCACTGGAGGTTTTTAAGAAGAGATTGGACAACCATTTGTCTGAAATGGTATAGGGCCGTGATGGCGAACCTGTGGCACACGTGCCACAGGTGGCATGTGTAGCCATATCTGCGGGCACGCCGTTGCTCAGCTCCAGCGTGCATACACACACCGGCCAGCTGATTTTCGACTGGTCCTGCTCACATCGCCCCTCCCCTCCCAGGAGTCTCCATGTGACCCGTTTTGGATACCAGGTAAATATCGGGCTCGCATGGAGGCTCTGGGAGGACGTTTTCGGCCTCCCCAGGCTCCAGGAAAGCTTCTGGAGCTTGGGGAGGGCAAAAAAATTGGCCTACTGGAAGTCTGGAAATGGGCTGTTTCCGGCCTCCAGAGGCTTCAGGGTCCGAAACGAGGCGCGTATACACGGGGGAATGCGGGGGGGGGGGGATTAAGCAAAGTCATTAACTGATCACGTGACCCCGGGATGCTGCAACCATTGAAAATAGATGCCGGTTGCCAAGCAACCCAATTTGGATCATGTGACTGTGGGGATGCTGGCATGGTCGTAAGTGCGAGGATCTCAGGGATGAGATTGCAATATGTTTCCATCCCATCAAAGGAGGGCATTTTTCTGTCGTTTGTGCTCATGTGTTGTTCTTACACAATGACACAAAGTCTCTCAAAATATTTAATCTCTGGATTCTGACAGGGATGAGCAGTTATGGTCCCTTTACAACCTATGGACTTCAACTCCCAGAATTCCTGAGCCAGCATGGCTGGCTCAGGAATTCTGGGAATTGAAGTCCACAGGTCATGAAGGGACTACAATTAGTCCTCAACTTACGACCACAATTGAGCCCCAAATTTCTGTTGTTCAGTGAGAAAATTGTGAGTTTTGCCCCATTTAGACTTTTCTTGCCACATTGGTTAAGTGAACCACTGCCGTTGTTAAAATTAGCACCGTGGTTCTTAAATGAAACTCGTCTCCCCACTGCTTGTCAGAAGGTCGCAAGAGGGGATCATCTGACCCCGGGACACTGCCACCGTCATAAATGTGAGTCGGTTATCAAGCATCTGAATGCAAATCATGTGACTACGGGGATGCCAAGTGTGAAAAACGGTCATAAGTTACTTTTTTCAGTGATGAATGATTACTAAATGAACTGTTGTTAGTCAAGGACTAACTACTATATAGCTACCAACCCCGATTGTATTTTTATTTTAAGGAATCCTTTACGAAACATAAACACTTGGGATGAATTTTTTTTCAATTTACCTTAACATCACCTTTTGCATTGAGAAGCAGTACTCATTAATGCCCGTCGTAGGCACGCGAGTTCTCAAGATATCCTGGGCGTTTGGCACATACCCCTCAGAAGCAATGCGGTCCAGATTCGAAAGGAAGCTGAGACAGAGAGAGACCTATCATTCTGGGCAATGGACTGACAAATATCAAATGAATGGACACACCTCTCTAGTACATTGCCTTTCAAACTTGGCAGCTCTAAGATAGGCGGACTTCAACCCCCACAATTCCACAGCTGACCTGAAATCTGGGAAAGTTGTGATGGAATGGAATGGAATGGAATGGAATAGAATAGAATAGAATAGAATAGAATAGAATAGAATAGAATAGAATAGAATAGAATGGAATGGAATGGAATGGAATGGAATGGAATGGAATGGAATGGAATGGAACGGAACGGAACGGAACAGAACAGAACAGAACAGAACAGAACAGAACAGAATAGAATAGAATAGGAGGGAATGGAATGGAATGGAATGGAATGGAATGGAATGGAATAGGATAGGATAGGATAGGATAGGATAGGATAGGATAGGATAGGATAGGATAGAATAGAATAGAATAGAATAGAATAGAATAGAATAGAATAGAATAGAATAGAATAGAATAGAATAGAATAGAATAGAATAGAATAGAGGAATGGAATGGAATGGAATGGAATGGAATGGAATGGAATGGAATAGAATAGAATAGAATAGAATAGAATAGAATAGAATAGAATAGAATAGAATAGAATAGAATAGAATAGAATAGAATAGAATAGAATAGAATAGAATAGAATAGAGGAATGGAATGGAATGGAATGGAATGGAATGGAATGGAATGGAATGGAATAGAATAGAATAGAATAGAATAGAATAGAATAGAATAGAATAGAATAGAATAGAATAGAATAGAATTTTTTTTTGACCAAGTGTGATTGGACACACAAGGAATTTGTCTTCGATGCATAAGCTCTCATTATACATAAAAGCTGTAAGTGATAAATCATGATTACAGTCACCATAAAAAATGCATTCATCATAAATCATAAGACACAACACTTGGTGATAGAATCAGCATAAATAGTACTAGGAAATTAAATAAAACAACCTAAATCGTAAACATACAAGCAACAAAGTTATAGTCATAAGTAGAAAAGGAGAGAGGTAATAGGAAAGATGAGAGCAATAATATTAATACAGTCTTACTAAAAAGTTTGGCAGTGTTGTGGGAATGGGTTGTTTAGCAGAGTGATGGCATGGGGAAAAAAACTGTCCTTGTGTCTAGTTGTTCTGATGTGCGTCCACTGTCCACTCAGGAAGCACACAAATCTTTGCACTATCACAGTGCCAACAAGTTAAAAAAACCCTCTTGGACCCTCCTTTCGACTCTTTGTGTTGTGGCCCGCCTGGAAGCAGCAGAGCTGGTGGCAGACTCAGACAGAGAGGAGGTTGGGGAGGGACATGGGCCAGTCCTGGAGTCTGAGGAAGGCTCTGATGAAGGCTCTGCATCAGAGGCAGAGAGGGGGCCAGGGCCATCTGACAGTTATCAGCTACCTTCGGAGTCGGAGATAAGTGGGGCAGAAGAGCAGCTGGATCCTGTTCCCGATGTGCGCATATGCAGAGCTGTCAGGAGAAGGGAACAGTGAAGGAACAGGGGTCGACTCGGGAGTAAAGGCACAAGGGGACGCTGAATGGCCCCTCCCATAGGGAATAAATAGGACCAAAAGGGGAGTGGTGTTTGCAGGAGACAATTAGTTCGTTTATTAGTGTGAAGATTTGCTTTATCTGAATTCGTGCCTCACAGAGACTCCTTGCCAAGCTTTTCATTGCACAGCAGTTGCGCCTGGAAGCTATTGGCCTGGCAACTATCCAAGGACGGATAAGGTCTGTGGTGGCAATTCATCCTTGAAAGACTGTTTGCCGGACTTTGCTGGATGTAAATGCAAGGAATTCACATTAGCCAAATAAAAAGGGTTTTTTTTTTTTTCAGGACAAGGAGTCTGTTTCGTGATTTGGTGAGAACACTACAATCAACCATCAACACAAGGTAAGAACAGGTGATGGTCACTCCAAATCAAAGAGCGAACCGGATTAAAGGGACTCACTAGGACGTCGAATCGAGCAGGTGGAATTCGCTTCTCCTCTTATAACAGGTCCTGATGCCAGCATCCTTCCAGAGGCCGCTGATGATCCTCGCGTGGTGGGGCTCCAGGGAGGCTACTTTGTAGGCATCAACGTTCAGAAGCTGCTGGGCCTTTTGCTAGAGGCAGGAAAGGACGGTTTTAGGAGGCAGATGAAGAACGGTTGCAGGAATATATATATATGTAGATTGAAATGACCATCAGAGCATTAGTATTTCCTATATTATGATTAACATGCTCTGATGCTAAGGAGTTGTACTCCCCCTCCCCATCTGAAAAAGAAATCTGTTCCAAATGCAAAACTCAAGCAGAGGAAAGGAGTTTCACTTTCAGTTTTACTTTCACAGCAGCAAGCAGCTTTACTACAGAACAGTTGAGCTAAGCCATGCCCAGCCGCCTTCCTGTCTCCTTCTTGCTCACATAGCAAATACTGTTTGAGTTTCCAAACACCCCTCAACTCTCTCACACACTGACAGGATGCTAGCCAAATGAATACTGATGGATGCTGCGGGTTGGGACATTCTACTCCCCCTTCCCCTCTGTTCCAACTGCCAGTTGCATTGTATTAACACACTCTGATGCTACTGAGTTTCAAGTTCTACATTAAGTTTCAGGCAGCAAGTATCAATTTAAACCCCGAGCACATAGTTTCATAACGCATCCAGCTAGTTGAGTATATTTGAGCCTCAGTGGCAGAGTGATTAGCGTGTAGTACTGCAGGCTACTTCTGCTGCCTGCCGGCTGCCTGCAATTTGGCAGTTCAAATCTCACCAGGCTCAAAGGTTGACTCAGCCTTCCATCCTTCCGAGGTCGGTAAAATGAGGACCCAGATTATTGGTGGGGACAATAGGCTGACTCTGTAAACCGCTTAGAGAGGGCTGTAAAGCATTATAAAGCGGTATATAGTGCTATTGCTATATCTAGTTTAATGAAAAGTAGAACTAGGGGTGTCATGATAGCAGCCGATAGCAGATATTTGAGGGGCTGCCACAAAGAAGAAGAAGTCAAGCCATTCTCCAAAGCAGCTAAAAACAGGACAAGAAACAATGGATGGAAACTAATCAAGGAGAGAAGAGCAACCTAGAAATAAGGAGAAATTTCAGTGGGAAAAATTAATCAGTGGAACAACTTGCCTTGAGAAGTTGTGGGTGCTCCATCCCTGGATGCTTTTAAGAAGAAACTGGACAATCATTTGTCTGAAATGATATAGGGTTTCCTGCCTGAGCAAGGGGCTGGACTAGAAGATCTCCAAGGTCCCTTCCAACTCTGTTATTCCGTTAAGAGCAGAGTGGGAAATGTTGGGTAGGAAAATTCTAGAAGCACAGTCAGAGGAGACCCATTTCATGAATGTTGCACACTGAACAACAGTGATCATGGAGGTGTGAAGTGATTTCAGGACAACTGTGGTCTATTTGTCATTAATAACCAATACAGACTTGTGGAACTTCAACGCCCAGCCCAGGAATTTTGGGAGTTGTAGTCCACAGGTCGTAAAAGGGCCATAGTCCAGTCCCGTTCCCCCCTCTCCCACCCCACCACCCCCGCTGCTCTAAAGCAAACTAATGATGGAGCACAGGCATAATTCAGCCCAACAACTCTGTTCCTAAGTAAGACAGTTGCTCTTTAGGTTTTGCCTCATTTTACGACCTATTCGCCGCAGCTGTTAAGCAAATCACTGCAGTTGTTAAGTGAATCATGAGGTCGTTAAGCAAATCTGGCTTCCCCCATTGATTTTGCTGATCAGACGCTTACAACTACGGGATTACATGACTCCGGGACAGTGCAACCGTCATAAATACACGCCAGTCTGAATTTTGATCATGTGACCGTGGGGATGCCACAGTGGTCGTAAGTGTGAAAACAGTTCATCAGTCACTGTTTTCAGCGTCGTCGTAACTTCAAACGGTCGCTGGTTGTAAGTCGAGGATTCCTTGCGTGCGGATACTCACTGCATTCTCCTCCTGGCCGTAAGGAATCTGCAGGCTCTCCATAGCTTTGATGATGGCCTGGATAGAGGTGAAGATGTTTTGATAGACCACTTTGGAAAAGTCCTTCCGTTCATCTTCCGTGAATCCCACGCCGTGGATAATCCTCATCTGTTTGATGAAGGTACTTTTTCCACCTTCTCCAGTGCCTGATGGGTAACGCACAAAAAAACCCATTGATTTTCTTTTCTTTTTTTTTGTAAAGTTTTTTTATTTTTTTAAAACACACAGGCAAACATACAATGAGTTTCTGAACAGAATATTGGCCCGGTTTTGAATTTTTTATTGAATACATTTGGCACTTAACTAAATAAGAAAAGAAAGTTGAAATGATATTGGATTATGAATTAATTAGATATATTTAATTGGTTTTGATAAAAATGTCAAAATGTACTATTTGGAATAATTGGTAAAGAAAAAACTATCTGAGATTGGAACAAGAGAAT
The DNA here is from genome assembly GCA_038048745.1 of Coluber constrictor foxii. Lineage (NCBI taxonomy): Eukaryota > Metazoa > Chordata > Lepidosauria > Squamata > Colubridae > Coluber > Coluber constrictor. The sequence continues at coordinate 21,774,589 of CM075958.1, read as the reverse complement.
TCAAGAAAATAATTGGGAATTGTATTATGTTATATGAATTTAAATATAGGGGTATTGAGGTAAGATTGATATTTAATTGGTTTTCTTTTCTTTATTGAATATTTATTAATTAATTAGACTTATATACCACCCTTCTCCTTACGGACTCATGTTTACCTGTTGAAATGTATTATTTGGAATAGTTGATAAAAGAATTATTGGCGAGTAGAATAAGAGAATTTAAGGAAATAATTGGGGATTGTATTATGTTCTGTGAATTTAAATTTAGGGGTTCAAATTTTAAGGAGGGAAAAGAAAAAAGGAATTATACTGGGATGAGATGTTAAGATGAAGGGTAATATTGGCTTTTTAAATTTCAAGAAAATAAAAGATATGAGAAAAATTATAAAATTACATTAAAGCACCTTAGATTTCAGCCTTTTAGATGAGAACTGAGAAGAATGCCAGCACAGTTCTAGGCTGCATCAACAGAGGGATAGAATCAGGATCACATGAAGCGTTAATACCACTTCATAAAGCCTTAGTAAGGCCGCACTTGGAATACAGCATCCAGTTTTGGTCACCACGATGTAAAAAAGATGTGGAGACTCTAGAAAGAGTGCAGAGAAGAGCAACAAAGATGATTAGGGGACTGGAGGCTAAAATACACGAAGAACAGTTGCAGGAACTGGGTATGTCTAGTTTAATGAAAAGAAGGACCAGGAGTGACAGGATAGCAGCAGTGGTGGGTTTCAAATTTTTTTACTACTGGTTCTGTGGGAGTGGCTTGGTGGGCATGGCAGGGGAAGGATACTGTAAAATCTCCATTCCCTCCCCAAACCTTGGTGGCGCAGCAGCTTAAAGTGGTGTTAAAGTCACACCAGCTGCCTGCAATTACTGCAAGTTCGAATCTCACCAGGGTTGAGTCAACCTTCCATCTTTTCAAGGTAGGTAAAATAAGGACCCGGATTGTGGGGGCAATAAACTGACTTTGTATAAAAAAGAACACCGCTTAGGGGGGGCCGAAAGCCCTACTAAGCAGGTATATACAAAAGTATGAAGGCTATCGCTTAACACATTGTAAGCCGCCCTGAGTCTCCGGAGAAGGGCACCATATAAATTAAATTTAAAAAAAAATCCAGGGGAAAGTTACTGTAAAATCTTCATTCCCTCCCCAATCCAGGGGAAGGTTACTACAAAATCCTCATTTCCTCAGCTGGGATTTAGGAGGCAGAGAATAGATGAGGGCCGGGCCAGTCAGAATTTTTTACTACCAGTTCTCCGAACTACTCAAAATTTCTGCTACCGGTTCTCCAGAACTGGTCAGAACCTGCTGAAACCCACCTCTGGATAACACTGTTCCTATATCTCAGGGGCTGCCCCAAAGAAGAGGGAGTCAAGCGATTCTCCAAAGCCCCTGAAGGTAGAACAAGAAGCAATGGGTGGAAACTAGTCAAAGAGAGAAGCAACCTGGAATTAAGGAGAAACTTCCTAATAGAGAGAACGATGAACTAGTGGAACGCCTTATTCTAGTCTAGAAGTTGTGGGTGCTTCAACACTGAAGGTTTTTAAGATGAGATTGGACAACCATTTATCTGAAATGGTCCAAGGTCCGTTCCAACTCTCTTATTCTGTTATTCAAAGCAACAAAGATGATTAGGGAACTGAAGGCTAAACTGCACGATCAGCAGTTGCAGGAACTGGATATATCTAGTCTAATCAAGAGAAAGACTAGGGGAGACATGATCGCAGTCTTCCGATATCTCAGGGGCTGCCCCAAAGAAGAGGGAGTCAAGCTATTCTCCAAAACACCTGAAGGCAGGACAAGAAGCAATGGATGGAAACTAACCAAGGAGAGGAGCACCCTGGAATTAAGGAGAAATTTCCTGACAGTGAGAACAATGAATCAATGGAATGACTTGCCTCCATTCATGGAGCTGCCTATCTTACAGCCAACCCTCTTACAACCATTAGGCTGGAGGTGATAAGAAAGAACTTATGAGCGCACGGATCAACACAAGAGACCAAATTCAGTCTTTGGAGGAAGGAAGAAGTTAGTGGCTCAATGGCAAAGTTCCTGGTTTACAGGGAGAAATTTGATGGTTGTTTCCAGTTGAAAAGGAGAGGATAAAAGAACAGGGAAGTATTTCTCTAAAACAGTATTTCTCAACTTTATCCATTTTAAGATGCGTGGACTTCAACTCCCAGAATTGCTGAGTCAGGTTGGTGGTCTCCAGCTCCCAGAATTCTTCACCCAGCATCTAAACCACTGATTCTCAACTTTAGCAACATTAAAGGTGTTTGGATTCCAAATTCCAGAATTCCCCAGCTAGCCTCTGGACCATGTTTCTCAACCTTAGTTAGCATCATTAAGGTGTGTGGACTCCAACTCCCAGAATTCCTCAGCCAGATTTGTGGACTTGAACTCCCAGAATTCTCCATCTAAAGTAGTATTTCTCAACCTTAGCAAGGTGCGTGGACTCCCAACTCCGAGAACTAAGTCCCCAGGACTTAGCATCATTAAGGAGCGTGGCAGTGGTGGGTTTCAATTTTTTTTACTACCGGTTCTATGGGTGTGGCTCGGTGGGCGTGGCATGGCTCGGTGGGTGTGGTTTGGTGGGCGTGGCAGGGAAGGATACTGTAAAATCTCCATTCTGTCCCCAATCCAGGGGAAAGTTACTGCAAAATCCCCATTTCCTCCCAATCAGCTGGGACTTGGGAGGCAGAGAATAGATGGGGGCGGGGCCAGTCAGAATTTTTACTACCAGTTCTCCGAACTACTCAAAATTTCTGCTACTAGTTCTCCAGAACTGGTCAGAACCTGCTAAAACCCATCTCTGGTGTGTGGACTCCCAACTCTCAGAATTCCACGAGACCATGTCTCTCAACCTTAGCATCATTAAGGTGTGTGGACTCCCAGAATTCCTCAGCCAGATTTGTGGACTTCGACTCCCAGAATTCTCCTGCCAGCATCTAAACCAGTATGTCAGAGTTCCAAGTAACAGGCATCTTTAATTTGGGATCTTCAGGGCTGCCACAGTATTTATCAACCTTAACAATACCTTTATTTTTTATTATTTATTATTTATTTTATTTATTAAATTTATATACCGCCCTTCTCCTGACGGACTCAGGGCGGTGAACAGCCAATTAAAAAACCAATACAAAAGTTAAAATCATGCTAAAACAAATATAGATTAGGCTGAAAATTTAAAAAACCAATAAAAATTCTAAAATTTTTAAAAATAGAAGGGATCAGGCAAGTCCGGCAAGTTGAAAAAGATAGGTCTTCAGAGCTCGACGGAACGTCCGGAGGTCAGCAATTGTTCTCAGTTCTGGAGGAAGATCGTTCCAGAGGGTCGGGGCTGCCACAGAGAAGGCTCTCCTTGAAGCAGGGTCAGGTTTCAAAACCCATCTCTACCGGTTCGCTCGTAGGTGCATGCACAGAAGCATCCGGGCGGGTGGGCGGAGCCTCCTGCACCACCGCTACCGGTTGGCCTGATCTGGGGCAAACCAGTAGCAACCCACCACTGCCTTGAAGCACTCCCACATTGAGGTGTGTGGACTATGCTGGCTAGGAAATTCAGTTGAGAAACCCTGATTTAGACGCATCTTCTCCGTGATCAGTAGATATCCAGCTTTTAAGTCCACTTTCCAAGGCTGGTGGCTTTAGTGTCCCAGCATCATGAGTGTTCAATTGAGCCCCGCTTTTAATCGGGGGTCACTTCCAAACCTAAAGTGGAAATCTGTGCCGTTCTGTAACTCTGGGGTCCCTAATCTTTCGGACCCCAAGGACCACTAAATTTATAATTTTAAATCCTGAGGACCACTAATATGATCTGCCTAATGACCGGCTGTGTGGGCGTGGCTAGGTGGTCATGTGATTGGGTGGGTGTGGCCAATTTGATGTCACTCATGTTGAGGGGCGCCTTGCCAGCTTCTACTTGCCCCTCCCCTCCCAGTTACTCCTCGTCTCCCTGCCCGGGCTCCTTAGGGCCCCAACAGGAAGCAGTTGTTGGAGCTAAGCAGCCACCACAAAAAAGAGTTAGCAAAAGAGCTCAGTTCAAATTGGATCTGGCCGAGAAGGAAGCTCAGCAGAAGCACCTCACTGAGGACTAGGAGCATAGGCTTTCCAAGCAGAGGGAAGACCTGCGGGAGTGCAAGGCCAGGTGCCGACGCCTGGAGGCTCAGTGGGCTGAGATGGTCAGCCAGTTCCAGACCATGAGGCAGTCCCACTGGAATGAGGCCCTCCGGCTCTTCGCCACCAGCGGTGCTTCCCTTCAGCCTTCGCCCAAAGCCCCACACCAGGAGGCCAAAACAGACCCCAAGTCAGAATTTCTACCCCCCTCCGACCTACATAAAAAGATCCCGAAAGGGGAGACTCTCTGCAGCAACACAAATGTTAATTGCACGTATCCAGCCCAGGGTCCGTAGTTTGAGGACCCCTGATTTAGGGCAATATTTAAAAAATGCAAATATTTTTCTGCGGACCACCAAAATTTTCTCACGGACCACCAGTGGTCCACGGACTACCAGTTGGTGACCGCTGCTCTAACTAACCAACATCTCACATCAGCTATCGGAAGCTGGCTTGGTTATAGTCTCCTTCCCAAAAGCATCTCAGGGGCAGGTGATAGCAAGCCAAGGGCTCCCGAAACTTCTCATTCAGCCGGTTTGATCTCCATGAATCCATTAAAAACAGGCGTGGAGCTAACAATAATATTTGCAACTGCGGCAGTAAGAATGTGATGGATTTTGGCACATACCCTTGACATTTTTCATAACAAGCGTTAATCCTGAAAACAGCCTCCAATGAATTGCATAAACACTCAGTTTTACAGGCCTGTTTATGCTTTTAAGCGTAAAGCAATAAATAATACCACACCAGAATCGAACAGATGAAGTTTTGGATTTCTTTTAGTGGGTTTTTTTTTTTTTTTTACAGATTGGGAAGAAAAACAATAGTTTGTCTGCTTTAATGTTCGGCATTAAAAATAAGTGGAACTTTCCTCATGGCGTTGTGGCCGCCATCTTGCCTTTTTTGACCATGATATGGTTAAGTGACTTATTTGCTTAACTGCTAAAATTAATGCCAACATCTCCTTGTCCAAATTTAGTATTTTGCTTCAGGTTTTTAGATTTGGATAGTTGGAGGAGAATTGCCCCCAAAAAAGAGAGTTTGGAAGAATTAGAAGAGGCCTGCAAATCACTTTTCTTCCTTCTATTATACAGGTCGTCCTTGATTTACAATCAATCGCTTAGCAACCACTTAGCAAGTTACGACAGACCCCTTCAAAAAGCTACTTACAACCCAGTTCCACAGGTAACCATGGATTTGTTTAGCAATCCCTGCAAAAATTTTTGTAAAGATCACCCACTTTTTTAAAAAAAAAATTTAATTTATATGCCGCCCTTCTCCGGAGACTCAGGATGGCTTACAATGCGTAAAGCAATAGCCTTCATACTTTTATATATACCTGCTTAGTAGGGCTTTTGGCCCTCACAAGCGGTGTTCTTTTTTATACAAAGTCAGTTTATTGCCCCCACAATCCGGGTCCTCATTTCACCTACCTTGAAAGGATGGAAGGCTGAGTCAACCTTGAGCCTAGTGAGATTCGAACTTGCAGTAATTGCAGGCAGCTGGTGTCACTTTAACACCACTTAAGCTGCAGCGTCACCAAGGCAGAAAACTGTTATGTTTTCTGACTGTAATTGCCAGGCTCAGTTATGGTCGTAAGTTAAGGACTACCTGTAAAGACTTCATGAACAATACAGGAAACCATTACCCATAGACTCTGATAGATAACACTGCAGAAGAGATAAAAGGAGATAAAATTATTCCTCCTGTGCTCTAATAGCGATAGCACTTAGACTTATATATCACTTCACAGTGCTTTGCTGCCCTCTGTAAGCGGTTTACAGAGTCAGCTTAATGCCCCCAACAATCTGGGTCCTCATTTTACCGACCTTGGAAGGCTATTTAATCTTTTTTTAATAATTTTTAACTTTTGTATGTAAATTGTATTTTATTTTTGGCTGTTCACCGCCCTGAGTCCCTCTGGGAGTAGGGCGGTATACAAATTTAAACAAATAAAATATTTCTGCTGCCTGCCGGCTCCTTGCAATTTGACAGTTCAAATCTCACCAGGCTCAAGGTTGACTCAGCCTTCCATCCTTCCAAGGTCGGTAAAACAAGGACCCAGATTGTTGAGGGCAATAGGCTGACTCTGTAAACTGCTTTGAGAGGGCTGTAAAGCACTGTGAAGCAGTATATAAAGTCTAGGTGCTATTGCTATTAAAAGGGGGGCGGGGAGGAAGAGAATGGGAGAGGAAAAGAAACAAGAGATGAATGAAGAATGAGAGAGGGGGAGAGAATGAGAGGGGAAGAGAGAGAGAATGAGAGAGGAAAAGAAACAAGAGAGTGAATGAAAGAATGAGAGAGGGGGAGAGAATGAGAGAGGAAAAGAAACGAAAGAAAGAGGAAAAGAAACAAGAGAGAATGAAAGAGAGAATTTAAGAGCCTTTAGTGGCGCAGTGGACTAAACTGCTATTGTTAAAGTAGTATTTAGCTGCCAGCTGCCTGTAATTGCTGCAAGTTTGAATCTCACCAGGCTCAAGGTTGACTCAGCCTTCCATCCTTTCTAAGGTAGGTCAATTGAGGACCCAGTTTGTGGGGGCAATAAGCTGACTTTGTATAAATATACAAAAGTATGTAGGCTATTGCTTAACGCCTTGTAAGCCGCCCTGAGTCTCCGGAGAAGGGAGGCATATAAATAAATTTAAAAAAAAGAATGAGTGAGAGAGAATGAAAGGAAAAGAAACAAGAGAGAATGAAAGGGAGAGAGAATGAGAAAGGAAAAGAAACAAGAGAGAATGAAAGAGAGAATGAGAGAGGAAAAGAAGAGAGAGAATGAAAGAGAAAGAGAGAGAGAATGAAAAGGTGGAAAGTACAAGCCAGTTTTTTTTTAATTTCTAAAACTAGATTTCAGCTCCTACTTTGCTGCATTACAAAAAAAGAAAAAGAAAAATGACATCGGAAGGATGGAAGGCTGAGTCAACCTTGAGCCAGTCAGGATCAAACTACCGAACCGGTGGTAGCCAGCAGTCAGCAGAAATAGCCTATAGTACTACATTCTAACTACTGCACCACCATGGTTCTTAAACTACTCTGACTATATAGGCCATAATACCACATACCAGCAGTCCTCGACTATTTGACCACAACTGAGCCCAAATTTTCTGTTACTAGGCGAGACTGTCGTTAAGCACATGCCTCCCCATTTATCGACCCTTCTTGTCACCGTTGTTAAGCGAATCACCGCAGCTGTTAAGTTAGTCACACGGTTGTTAAGCGGATCTAGTTTCCCCCTTGACTTTACTTGTCAGAAGGTCGCAAAAGGGGATCCCGTCACCCTGGGCCGGGACGAGTGGTGGGATTCAGCCGGTTCGCACCACTTCGGGAGAACCGTTTGTTAGCTTTCTGAGCAGTTTGGCAAACTGGTTGTTGGAAGAAATCATTAGGGCAGAGAACCGGTTGTTAAATTACTTGAATCCCACCACTGGCCGGGACGCGGCCGTCATAAACACGAGTCAGTTGCCAAGTGTCTGAATTTTGATCATGTGACCACGGGGATGTTGCAACGGTTGTAACAACATCGTATACAAAAGTATGAAAGCTATTGCTTAACGCATTGTAAGCCGCCCCGAGTCTCTGGAGAAGGGCGGCATATAAATTACATTTTTTTTAAAAAGTATGAAAAACGGTTGCGGTCATTTTTTTTCCGAGCCGCTGTAATTTCGAACGGTCGCTAAATGGACTATTGTAAGTCAAGGGCTGCCTATATACCCTGTTTCCCCGAAAATAAGACATCCCCTGATATTAAGCCCGATTGGGCTTTTGAGCGCATGGGCTAAAATAAGCCTCCCCATCCCCCGAAAATAAGCCCTCCCCGAAAATATTTAAACACAGAGCTGGAAATCAGGTAAGATGGCAAGAGGAAGAGCCTGAGTAGAGTAGGGGAGCCTGAGTAGCATAGGGGGGTAATGCCTCCTACAAAGGCAGCATTTAAGATCCAGCAGCTGCAATTACTTGCGAGTTCAATCCCAGGCAGGCTCAAGGTCGACTCAGCCTTCCATCCTTTATAAGGTGGGTAAATTGAGGACCCAGTTTGTTGGGGGCAATAAGCTGACTTTGTATAAATATAAATATACAAAAGTATGAAGGCTATTGCTTAATGCATTGTAAGCCGCCCTGAGTCTCCGGAGAAGGGCGGCATATAAATCAAATTTAAAAAAAAAAAAAAAGAGGAGCCCCGTCTTGCTCCACGCACCCCAAAATAATAAGACCTCCCCAAAAATAAGGCCAAGCGCTTATTTCGGGGTTCAAAAAAAATATAAGACAGGGTCTTATTTTCGGGAAAACATATCTACTCACCCAACAGTAGTAACTTTAACTCCCATCGGTCTCGTTTCTTCTGCTCTTGAAGCAGCCGGCTAATTTCTTTATCGATCACCATGGCATTTTTCTCGTCCTCGGACATAAAGCACAGGCACCAGACCATGGTGCTTCCCAAACCACTCCAGGTTTTTCCAAAATCAGAGGGGGGATCGACGAAATCCGGATTTGAAACAGGAGCGGTGGCTGACTCCTTCCAGCGAGGCGTGGCCTGAGCGGACGAGCATCGATCTCTGGGAAGTGGCGTCCCGGCAGAAAACTATCTGGAGATCAAATTTCAGCGTGAGACAAAAAATTTGGCGGGGGAGACCCCACCGATGCCAGCAATGTAGGCTGGGCTAGTTCCACCCTCCTGCATTCATGGAAAGCTACTTGACATCCTTCGTTAAGGCCACATCTGGAATAACTGCAACCAAGTTTGGTCACCACACTACCAAAAAAAAAAAAAAAAAGATGTTGAAACGTCTTTGGAAAAAGTGCAGAGAAGAGCAATTAAGATGATTAAAAGCGCGGAGACTAAAACAAACGAATAACGGTGGCAGGATTTGGGCTGGGCCAGTCTAGAGAAAAGAGGAATTAGGGGTGACGTGATAGCAGTATTTCAATATTTGAGGAACTGCACCAACGAAGAGGGGATCAGATTATTCTCCAAAGCACCAGAGGGCAGGACTAGAAACAACGGATGGAAACTAATCAAGGAGAGAAGAAACCTGGAATGAAGGAGAAACTCCCTAACCAGTGGAATAGCTTGGCTTCAGAAATCATGGGTGCTTCATCACTGGAGGTTTTTAAGAAGAGATTGGACGGCCATTTATCTGAAATGGTATAGGGTTTCCTGCTTGAGCAGGGGGCTGGATTAGAGGACTCCCAAGGTCCCTTCCAACTCTGATTCTGTTCTGTTCTGTTCTGTTCCGTTCCATTCTATATTCCATATTCTATTCTATTCTATTCTATTCTATTCTATTCTATTCTATTCTATTCTATTCTATTCTATTCTATTCTATTCTATTCTATATTCCATACTCCATACTCCATACTCCATACTCCATACTCCATACTCTATTCTCCATATTCTATTCTATTCCGTTCCATTCCATTCTATATTCTATATTCTATATTTTATATTTTATATTCTATTCTATTTTCCACATTCCACATTCCATTCCATTCCATATTCTATTCTATGCTATGCTATGCTATGCTATGCTATGCTATGCTATGCTATGCTATGCTATGCTATGCTATGCTATTCTATTCTATTCTATTCTATTATTCTATTCCTATTCTATTCTTTTCTATATTCTATATTCCATATTCCATATTCCATACTCCATACTCCATTCTCCATATTCTATTCTGTTCCATTCTGTTCCGTTCCATTCCATTCCATATTCTATATTCTATATTCTATATTCTATGTTCTATGTTCTATGTTCTATGTTCTATGTTCTATGTTCTATGTTCTATGTTCTATGTTCTATATTCTATATTCTATATTTTATATTCTATTCTATTTTCCACATTCCACATTCCACATTCCATTCCATATTCTATTCTATTCTATTCTATTCTATTCTATTCTATTCTATTCTATTCTATTCTATTCTATTCCATTCCATTCCATTCCATTCCATTCCATTCCATTCCATTCCATTCCATTCCATTCCATTCCATTCCATTCCATTCCATTCCATTCTTCATTTCTCTATTCTATTCTATTCTATTTTATTATTCTATTCCTATTCTATTCTTTTCTATATTCTATATTCCATATTCCATACTCCATACTCCATACTCCATTCTCCATATTCTATTCTATTCCGTTCCGTTCCATTCTATATTCTATATTCTATATTCTATATTCTATATTCTATATTCTATATTCTATATTCTATATTCTATATTCTATATTCTATATTCTATGTTTTATGTTCTATGTTCTATATTCTATATTCTATATTCTATATTCTATATTCTATATTCTATATTCTATATTTTATATTCTATTCTATTTTCCACATTCCACATTCCATTCCATTCCATATTCTATTCTATTCTATTCCATTCCATTCCATTCCATTCCATTCCATTCCATTCTTCATTTCTCTCTATTCTATTCTATTCTATTCTATTCTATTCTATTCTATTCTATTCTATTCTATTCTATTCTATTCTATTCTATTCTATTCCATATTCCATATTCCATATTCCATATTCCATATTCCATATTCCATATTCCATATTCCATATTCCCACCCCAGTTTCTTCTCCTCTGCTTTTGGGATTAAGCAAGGTTCAACCTGATCATCCAGGGGTTTTATGAGAACCTAGTTTTTTGCCTCGCTCTTTCCCTTTTCTGTTTATCAGCTGAAAGAGAGAAGTGATACAATCAGAATGAAAACCGACAGTTCATTCCACCCTCAAGTTTCATTTCCTTGTTCTGTCTTAAAGCTTTCTTAAAAGTCTCAGACGAGGAGAGTTAAATAAGGTCATCATCCAAGCGAGCAATTTAAAAACATAAAATCATAGGGCTGGCAGGGACCTCGGAGGTCCTCTACTCCAACCCACGGCTCAAGGCAGAAAATCTTATACCATCCTATTCAAAGGGTTCTCCAATTTATTTTTGGAAAACTCCAGAGATGGAGCATCCACAATCCTGCAGGCATCCTATTCAGGTGGGTAAAGCTGCTTTGCTTTGATTTTAGACAAGGGAGGGAAGACCGTTGCCCAGGTAAGCAGTTTCTTCAAAAAAAAAAAAAAGACTTGCTCTATTTTGTGCAAACAACCCTCTTCTTAAGTTGCTAAAATAGTTTTCAAATTTTCCATCCAGTTAATTGGGAGTTATCTTGGAACAAAGTCATCTGCACCCAGAACTCCAAAATAAATACATTTTCTATCTCAGAAGAATTTGTGAGTTTATTTTCTCTTCCTGAAGTTGCCTCCGTCGGTCTAGATGCCCGCCATGAAAACTGGTGCCCTCTCTTTACGTCCCACATCAAAGCAAAATCTTCTTTATTACATTCAGTGGTGTCAGCGGGCAGGTCCATTCAGCAACACCAAAGTGGTTTGTGGTTCTTTTTATGATGTGGGTGTTTTGTTTTTTTGCTGTTTCCCAGGAAGTTTAATCAACCTTCCTGGGATTTCCTGGTGGTCTCCCATCCCAGGATTAAGCAGGTTTATCCCCGCTTAATTTCTGAGCCCACAAAAAAAATCAGCCAGGGCTTAACTTTGGGCCAGGAGGAGGATTAAAGGAGAAGGAGAATGGAGGAGGGGAAGAAGCGGAAGAGGGAAAGGAATTAAAAGAGGAGAAGGAGGGGAAGAGGAGGGTGGGAAGGAGCAAGATTAAAGGAGAAGAATTAAGAGAGGAAGAGGATGAAGGAGAGGAAGAGTAAAAAAAGGTGATAAAAGGAGGAGAAGGAGAGGATTAAAGGAGAAGAAAAATGAAAGGAGAAGAGGAAGAGGAAGAACGGGGAAAGGGATTAAAAGAGGAGAAGGAAGGGAAGAGCAGGAGGGGAAGGAGGAAAATTAAAGGAGAATAATTAACAGAGGAGGAGGAGGGAGGAGAGGAAGAAGAGAAGAAAAGGGATAAAAGGAGGAGGAGGAGGAGAGGATTAAAGGAGAAGAAAAATGAAGGGAGAAAGAGGAAGAGAGGAAGAGGAGGAAGGGGGAAAGGGATTAAAAGAGAAGGAAGAGAAGAGCAGAAGGGGAAGGAGGAAAATTAAAGGAGAAGAATTAAGAGAGGAGGAGGAGGGAGGAGAGGAAGAAGAGAAGAAAAGTGATAAACGGTGGAGGAGGAGAGGATTAAAGGAGAAGAAAAATGAAGGGAGAAGGAGAGGAAAAGGAGGAAGGGGGAAAGGGATTAAAAGAGAAGGAAGAGAAGAGCAGAAGGGGAAGGAGGAAAATTAAAGGAGAAGAATTAAGAGAGGAGCAGGAGGGAGGAGAGGAAGAAGAGAAGAAAAGGGTGATAAAAGGAGGAGGAGGAGAGGATTAAAGGAGAAGGAGAATGAAAGAAACAGAGAAAGCGGAGGAAGGGGGAAAGGGATTAAAAGAGGAGAAGGAAGGGAAGAGGAGGAGGAGGAGAATTAAAGGAGGAGGAGGAAAATGAAGGGAGGAGGAGAGGAAAAGTAGGAGGTGGGAGAGCAAAGGGGTTATTAACAGAGGAGAAGGAAGGGGAAAGGAGGAGGAGGAGGAGGAGAATGAAGGGAGGAAGAGAATGGAGGAGGAGGAGGAGGAGGAGAGGAGGACACCGCCTTCGGGGGGGGGGTGTTGTCTGCTTCCCGGGCCTCATCCTGCTTGATCATCCAATCAGCGGAGATTTACAATCACACACACACACAGACACACAGACACACACAGACACACACACACACACACCCCAGCTTGTAAAGCAAGGAGAAGTTCAAAACTCCACTCAGAGCCAACCCTCCTGCTTCCTCCTTTCGCTTTTGAGGACCCTCCAGCGCTCATTTGCGCAGTTCTCCCACCCCGCCGCCCGCCGCTTCTCCGGGCTTGTGCCCGGTTGCACCGGGGGCTCTTCCCCATCTGCACCATCCCCCGGGGAGAGCGGACTACCTTGCGGGATGGCCTTTGGACGCCGCTGCCCGGTGGGAATCCCAAAATTGTGGAGGTTCCCTCACAGTCCAGATCCTAACGCTGGCAAGGCTGCAGATTACAAGAAAGGCAAATTGCAAAACTTTCCGGATGCGGTTGCGTAAAATCTGTCGGTCCAATCGAAAGAGGGAAGAAAAAAGGAGAAGGAGGGAAGGGAGGGAGGAGAAAGAGGAGGAGGAGGTGGAGAAGGAGAAGGATGAAAGGGGAAGGGGAAGGAGAAGAAGGAGAAGTGGAGGAGAAGGAGGGAAGGGAGAAGGGTGGAAGAGAGAAGAAGGAATTGTGGAGAAGAAGGATGGAAGGGAGGAGGAGAAGGGTGGAAGAGAGAATGATGAAAGGGAGAAGGAGAAGGAATTGTGCAGGAAAAGGATGGAAGGGAGGAGGAGGAGGAGGAATTGTGGAGAAGGATGGAAAGGAGAAGGAATTATGCAGAAGAAGGATGGAAGGGAGGGAGAGGAGGATGGAAGGGAGAAGGAGGAGGAATCGTGGAGAAGGATGGAAGGGAGAAGGGGGATAAGAAGAGAGGAGGAGGAGGAGAAGGATGAAAGGAATTGTGGAGGAGAAAGAGGAAGGGAGGATGGAAAGGAAAAGGAGAAGGAGTTGAGGAGAAAAGGATGGAAGAGAGAAAGGGAGGAGGAAAAAGATGGAAGCGAGGAGTTGAGGAGAAGAAGGATGGAAGAGGGAAGAAGGAAGAGAGAAGGAAAAGGAGAAGGAGGAGAAGGAGTGGTGGAGAAGGATGGAAGGGAGAAGGATGAAAAGGAAAAGGAGAAGGAGTTGAGAAAAAGGATGGAAGAGAGAAGGAGGAGGACAAGTAGACAGAAGGAAGAGAAGGAGGAGAAGGATGGAAGGAATTGTGAAGGAGGAAAGGAGAAGGAGGAAGGGAAGGATGGAAAGGAAAAGGAGATGGAGCTGAGGAGAAAAAGGATGGAAGAGAGAAGAGGAGGATGGAAGGGAGGAGGACTTAAGGAGAAGGAGGATGGAAGGGAGAAGGAAGAGGAGAAGGAATGGCGAAGAAGGATGGAAGGCAGAAAGACGAAGAGAAGAAGAGGAAAGCAAGAGTTAAAAATATCCCAGTAGCATTAACACATTGTCAAAAAGTCTGGGAAGATCATTCTCTCCGCCAATTACTGCTAATAAATAAATAAATAAATAAATAAAGGTGACACGAATAGCTGAATTTCTCCAGGATACCCCAGGAGCTTTGAGATTTGGTCAACAGATGCTGTGAAAAAGAATACAAGGCACAAAGGAGGGAAGTTTGGAGTGGATGGCTGCCATCATTATAGGGAGTGAGGTTTATTAAGACAGGATTGAAGGAGGGGCACCCGGAGAGGTCAGAAAAATTCAGAAAACCCCCTTGAAATTCAATATTTCAACATTTCTACTTGAAGCTCCATCACAAAGAGAGAGAAGCAGGGATGAAGTCCAGCAGGTTCTGGAGAACCTGTAGCGGAAATTTTGAGTAGTTCAGAGAACCTGCAAATACCACCTCTGGCTGGCCCCAAAGTGGGGTGGGAATGGAGATTTTGCAATATCCTTTCCCTCCCAAGGAGTGGGGAGGGAATGGGGATTTTGCAGTATCCTTCCCCTGCCATGTTCACCAAGCCACGCCCACCAAGCCACGCCCACAGAACTGGTAGTAAAAAAATTTGGATCTCACCACTGGAGAGAAGCAAAGAAAAAACAGAGAACGAAAGAGCTTCTCTCTCTCTTTTTTTGGCTTTTGAGCACCTCTTGAACATACAATGTAGAACCCTCCAGCGGATGGAGCACCCACAACTTCTTTAGGCAAGGAGTTCCACAGGTGAATTGTCCTCACTGTCAAGAAATTTCTCCTTATTTCCAGGTTGCTTCTCTCCTTGATTAGTTCCCATCCGTTGTTTCTCATCTTGCCTTCAGGTGCTTTGGAGAATAGCTTGGCTCCCTCGTCTTTGTGGCAGCCCCGGAGATATTGGAACACTGCTACCATGTCACCCCCTGGTCCTTCTCTCCAGTAGTCTGGAGCACAAGTGGGCCTCACATAATTTAACAACCGGTTCGCCCCAGCACCGAAAATGTCTACATATGTGTTTTGCGCGCACACCCTCTTGCACGCATGAGGGCAACTTAAAAAACTCAGCTAAATAGGACGGGATAGCACCGGGGTGGGGGTGGGGGGTGGGCAGGCCCACCTGTAGGTTACAACTACCGATTCTCCCGAACCGGCTGAATCCCACCCCAGTGCTGGAGATACCTAGTTCCTGGAGATGTTTATATATTAGGCTGTATCAGAGGTGGGTTCTACTTACCTTTACTACCGGTTCGCAACAGGGCCGCGGGCATGCGCAGAAGCATTTTGATGACATCGGGGTCGGTGGGCGGAGCCTCCCGCCGGTTTTACTACCAGTTCTATAGAACCGGTGCGAACCAGAGGCAACTCACCACTGGGCCGTAGGCATGATAGCAGTGTTCCAATACTTGAGGGGCTGCCACAGAGAGGAGGGGGTGAAGCTGTTTTCCAAGGCACCCGAAGGCCAGACAAGGAATAATGGATGGAAACTGACCAAGGAGAGATTCAACCTAGACAGGAGGAGAAATTTTCTGACTCTGAGAACAATCAACCCATGGAACAGAAGTTGCCTTCAGAAGTTGTGGGAGCTTCATCACTGGAGGCTTTCAAGAAGAGACGGGACTGCCATCTGTCAGAAACGGTGTAAGGTCTCCTGCTTGAACGGGGAGTTGGACGAGATAACCTATAAGGTCAAAAGAAAAGGGATCAAAAGGGGATGAAATCCAGCAGGTTCTAACAGGTTCTGGAGAACCTGTAGCGGAAATTTTGAATAGTTCAGAGAACCGGCAAACATCACCTCTGGCTGGCCCCAAAGTGAGGTAGGAATGGAGATTTTGCAATATCCTTCCCCTGCCATGCCCACCAAGCCTCGCCCACAGAACTGGTAGGGAAAGAAATTTGGATTTCACCCCTGGTCAAAAGCCCCTTTCCACAGCTGAAGAGATAGCCAGCATCTTCTCAAACCAGCCTTCGGGTGAATGCCAATTTGGAAAGGTATTTCTTCTTGATGCAAACAAGGAGCCGGGCTGGAAGTTACCCATTTAATCCCCACGTGGGCCGCTGGTCTCCTTCTCTCCGACTGTTTAGAAAGAGAATGTTTAGAGAACTGGCATTCTTGATGGACAACAGCAAAGCGGAGCACGGAGCACGGAAGACCACCAAGGAAAGCGGGTTCTGCAATTTATCACAAACATCTAAGTTCCCGAAAGCCAGCCCCAGCACTGGCCACCCACATCTTTATCTGAGGGAAGGCAGGAATCCTTTGAATTATGCTGCGTTCCAATATTTGAGGGGCTGCCCCAAAGAAGAGGGGGTCAACCTATTTTTCCAAAGCACCAGAAGGCAGGACAATGGATGGAAACTAACCAAGGAGAGAAGCAATCAAGAACTAAGGAGAAATTTCCTGACAGAACAATTAACCAGTGGAACGACTTGCCTCCAGAAGTTGTGAATGCTCCATCACTGGAAGATTTTAAGAAGAGGTTGGACAACCATTTGTCTGAAATGGGGTAGGGTCTCCTGCTCAAGCAAGGGGTTGGACTAGAAGACCTCCAAGGTCTCTTCGAGCTCTATTATTCTATGTTCTATACCAGTGGTGAATTTTTTTTACTACCGGTTCTGTGGGCATTGCTTGGTGGGCATGGCAGGGGAAGGATACAGCAAAACCTCCATTTCCACCCCACTCCAGGGGAAGGATATTGAAAGATCTCCATTCCCACCCCACTCTGGGGCCTGCCAGAGGTGTCATTTGCCAGTTCTCTGAACTACCGTATTTTCCGGCGTATAAGACGACTGGGCGTATAAGACGACCCTCCTCAGAGCCATTTAAGGCTCGTCAGAGCCTTATAGGCTGGTCTGCCTGGTTACAGGAGAATGAGACCCGGCGTATAAGACGACCCCCGACTTTTGAGAAGATTTTTGTGTGTTAGAAAGTAGTCTTATACGCAGGAAAATACAGTACTCAAAATTTGAGTAAATTCAAAAATACTCAGAACCTGCTGGATTTCACCCCTGTTCTATATCCATGATGGCAAAGCTATGGCACGCGTGTCTGAAGTGGCACACAGAGCCATGTCACCTGGCATGCGCAGCATTATTTGTTCCTCTTCTGGACTTCTGGCACGCATGCGATGATCAGCTGGCCTTTGTATGTGAGGCAGTGCCGGAAACAGGAAGACCTGATCTTCCATTTTCTGGCGTGAGCATTCGCGCCGGCCAGCTGATTGGTGCGTGCACATACGTGGCAATAACCGGAAGACTTGCTGGCCGGTGCGTACCTTATCCGGTCCGTGCATGCCCCCTGGTTGTGGCCCTGACGAGCGTGTGAAGCAGTGGTGGGTTGCTACTAGTTCGCTCCAGTTCGGACAAACTGGTAGCGGCGGTGGGAAGCTCTGCCCACTCGTCCAGACATCATCAAAAACACTCTGTGCACTCAATAGCGAACTGGTAGCGCCGGGATTTGAAACCACCTACTGGTGCTAAGTGCTCCCTTTTCGGCACTTGGTGCCACCGGTGTGCGAGTGCACTCTCCTTTCGGCACTCGGTGCCAAAAAGTTTCGCCATCACTATTCTAAACCATGAGGAAAGGGGTTGCATTTTCTCTGCTTTTCTTAGCTTCCTCTGACGGCCCCAAATTTTAATCCCGAACGCCTCTTCTCTCCTTCCCTATTTTAACGTTTATTTTTCTCCAAACCCCGAGGCTGACAATGTACTTCAAACATTCCTTCCCGACCCTGGAATTCGTCTTAAGAGCATTTACTGAGCCAATCACCGCTTGTAACCTCGGCTTGTAAACTGGAGACGACTCGTAATTTTTTGCCTATATATGTCCAGGTCCTGCAGTCCTGTTTTTCCGCTGCCCCTCTAAATATATATATAAAACAGTACAATGGAATTGCGAGGATCACATCTTCCTGGGAGAGAGAAAAATGACTTCAATATATCATTTGCTTTCGATAATGTAAATATACAGGTAATCCTGGGCTTCAAACAGTTCATTTAGTGATCGTTCAGAGTTAGAACGGCACTGAAAAAGATCACTTATGAGTTATGGTCGTTTTTCACACTTAGAAACGTCGCAGCGTTCCCCGTGGTCATGGGATCAAAATTCAGATCCTTGGTAACTGGTTCATATTTATGACGGTTGCAGTGTCCCGGACACACATGATCTTTTGCGACCTTCTGACGAGCAAAGTCAACAGGGAAGCCAAATTCACTTAACGACCGAGTTGCTAACTGAACCCTTGCAATGATTCACTTAAGAACTGTGGCAAGAAAAGTCGTAAAATGGGGCAAAACTCACTTCCCAAATACCTCACTTAGTAACATAAATTTTGGGCTCAATTGCGTCTGTCGTACGTTGAGGACTACCTGTATTTAAAGTAATCCAAGATCAAAAGATGTGGAGAGACCTGGCTCATAGAATCACCAAGAGTTGGACACGACTGACTGACTGGCTAACTTCATCATCATCATCATCATCAAATACGTTATGTGGCTATAATACAATATGCTTTACTTATCGCTCCCTTTTTAAAAATCTGTTTATGTATTGGTTAGATTTAGCTCTGGCTGTCCTCCAAATCAGTGTTTCTCAACCTTGGCATCTGGACCACTTGGGGACTTCAACTCCCAGAATTCTCCAGCCAGCATTTTGCAAACTTCAACTCCCAGAATTCCCAAGGCAGCCTCTAGACCAGTGTTTCTCAACCTTAGCCTCTTTAAAGTGGGTGGGCTTCAACTCCTAGAAATCCCCAGCTAACTTTAAGGTATGTGAATTTCAACGCCCAGAATTCCCTGGGTCGTAAAAACGAGACACAATTCGCTTAGAGTCCTCCTTGCTTAGCACTTGAAATTCTAGTCTTAATTGTGGTTGTAATTGAACAGATAATATAGAATAATGAAATTGGAAGGGGCCTTGGAGGTCTTCTAGTCCAACCCCCTGCTTAGGCAGGAAACCCTACACCACTTCAGACAAATGGTTATCCAACATCTTCTTAAAAACTTCCAGTGTTGGAGCATTCACAATTTCTAGAGGCAAGTAGTTCCACTGCTTAATTGTTCTAACTGCCAGGAAATTTCTCCTTAGTTCTAGGTTGCTTCTCTCCTGGATTAGTTTCCACCCATTGCTTCTTTTCCTGCCCTCAGGAGCTTTGGAGAATAGCTTGACTCCCTCTACTTTGTGGCAGCCCCTGAGATATTGGAAGACTGCTATCATGTCTCCCCTAATCCTTCTTTTCATCAAACTAGACGTACCCAGTTCCTGCAGCCGTTCTTCGCATGTTTTAGCCTCCAGTCCCCTAATCCTCTTTGTTGCTCTTCTCTGCACTCTTTCTAGAGTCTCCACATCTTTCTTTACATCGTAAAAAAATGGCTTCCAACTATTGTTTCTCGTCTTGCCTTTTGGTGCTTTGGAAAAGAGTTTTGACTCCCTCGTCTTTGTGGGAACATGTCAAACATTGGAACATTGCTCTGTTCTGTCTCATGTCACCCCTAGTCCTTCTTTTCATTAGACTAGAGTTGACATATCCGGTTCCTGTGTTCCAGGTATCAAACTTCACCCGCTCCCATTTTTATAGAGCACAATTCCGAGAAATTTCTCTGTGGCTGCAATTATTTCATTTCCACCGCCAAGGGAGAGGCTGTGATTATGTTTGTCATCTACACTTTGTAGTTGCGGAGGATTTACAGCAGTGTTTCTCAACCTTGGAAGCTTGAAGATGAGTGGACTTCAACTCCCAGAATCCCCCAGCCAGCGCTGCTGGCTGGGGGATTCTGGGAGTTGATGTCCACCCATCTTCAAGCTACCAAGGTTGAGAAACACTGATTTACAGTGTTGCAGCGGTGGGTTTCAGCAGGTTCTGACCAGTTCTGGAGAACCGGTAGCAGAAATTTTGAGTGGTTTGTAGAACTGGTAGTAAAAATTCTGACTGGCCCCACCCCCGTCTATTCTCTGCCTCCCGAGTCCCAGCTGATGAGGAGGAAATGGGGATCCAGCCCTTAGGTGGCTGAATTGCAAAGCTAGGATTTTTTTTCTAAAAATAAACATGGTTGGTTGCCTTAAACCGTGGTTCACACCTGATGCTGATCAAAGAGCCTCGGTGGTGCAGCGGACGAAAGTGCTGTTAAGTAGCACTTAGCTGCCAGCTGCCTGCAATTACTGCGAGTTCGAATCTCACCAGGCTCAAGGTTGACTCAGCCTTCCATCCTTCCGAGGTAGGTAAATTGAGGACCCGGATTGTGGGGGCAATAAGCTGACTTTGTATAAAAAAGAACACCACTTGGCGGGGGGTGGGTGGGTGTATATACCGTATTTTCCAGTGTATAAGTCGACTGGGCATATAAGACGACCCCTGACTTTTCCTGTAAAAATATAGGGTTTGGGCTATACTTGCTGTATAAGACGACCTCTCTTCCAACGCACACCAAATAAAAATTGATTCTGGACTCGGTGTGGGTTTGCCAAGTAGGTCTTTGGCAGCATGTCAAGGGAGATAAAGGATGGTGATTATCCCAAAGGACTTCTCCCAAAGGACTTTTTGCAACTACTTGGGACACAGCTGTGAATGAACATTCAGTATTTTTCGGAGTATAAGACCCACCTTTTTACCCTCCAAAAGGGGGGTCAAAATTTAGGTGCGTCTTATACACCGAATGTAGCCTTGCCCACCCACTGGTCCCCACCCTTTGGCCTCTGCCTCCCAGCAGTTACCTCCTTGCAAGCAAACAACAAGAAAAAACAGCCCCATTCAGTTTCAGCATAGGCTAATTAGCACAAGTTGATTAGATGGCCTCCCGACTCTCAGCTGATTTGCTCTCAGCTGTTTTGGGCAGGCTCTTTTGCAAGCTCTTATTTTGCAAGCTCTTTGCTTGCTGCAAAAAGCGCTGGAGCAGATTTTTTTTCCCCTAGCTAAAACGAAACTGAAAGTAAAGCAGGCTCTGCTGCAGCGTGACAAAATGAGGCAGGGAGAGAGATTTCTTTTTCTTTTTGCTCACCAAAAAAGGTAGGTGCAAACAATGGGAAATTTAAGAGGAGAGTCCTAGATTTTAAAACACAAAAGAAAAAAACCTCTATTTAACTAGAGAATTGTAATAATTGAGATGCTATTAATTGTATATTGTGTTGAAAGCACAATATACAATTGTATATTGGTTTGGAGGAATCTATGGGGAAAATTATTTGGTTTATTATTATTGGTAAATATAATTAATTGATTTGTAAGAAATTGGATTGCATGGAAATAATTGGAATATTCATGTTCATATTGATTAATATGCAAAAAAGATAGTTATAACTAATTGATTTATATAAAAATGTTGAATTTGTATTAAACAATTGTAATATTAAATAATTAACCAATGTGAGGATGGATATAAAAATAGATGACAATGGGAAGGGGTATAATATAGAATAGAAGGGAAAAATTGAATTTGATTAAGAGATGAGGATGAAGGGTAATATTGATTTGTTTAAAAAAATAGATGAGGAATAAATATGGCAAAAAGGAAATATAGAAATTGTAAATTTAATTGAAATGACTAAACACTAATTGGTGAACCAGCCAAATACTCTGTTCAAAGAAAATACATTGTATGTGTGCTTGTCTAAAAAATTAAAAAAAGAACTTTAAAAAAACAACAACCAAAAAAGGTAGGTGCGTCCTATACTCCGAAAAATATGGTAATTCACAGCTGTTGCAATGAAAGAGGTTTTTGGGACTACTCGTATATTTTAATGACTCAGGATGCCTAGGTCACAATCCTCCTGGATGCACGGCTGACCTTAGACGATCATATGACGGCCGTCGCCAGGGGAGCTTTTTATCAGGTTCGCCTGATCGCCCAGTTGCGTCCCTTTCTGGATCGGGACGCCCTACGCACAGTCACTCACGCTCTCGTCACTTCCCGTTTGGACTACTGTAATGCTCTCTACATGGGGCTCCCCTTGAGGAGCACCCGGAGACTTCAGCTGGTCCAGAATGCAGGCGCGCGAGTGGTTATGGGAGCGACCCGTCGCTCCCGGGTAACTCCCCTCTTGCGCGAGCTGCACTGGCTCCCGGTGGTCTTCCGGGTGCGTTTCAAGGTGCTAGTCACCATCTTCAAAGCGCTCCATGGCTTAGGACCAGGATATTTACAGGACTGCCTTCTGCCAATGAATATCTCCCACCGCCCGATACGCTCTCACAGAGAGGGCCTCCTCAGGGTGCCGTCGGCCAGACAATGCCGGCGGGCGGCCCCCAGGGGGAGAGCATTCTCTGTGGGAGCTCCAGCCCTATGGAATGAACTACCCCCGGATATAAGAAAGATTCCTGACCTCCGTGCCTTCCGACGAGCTCTGAAGACTCTACTGTTTCACCAAGCCGGTCTGACTTAAATCTGTGTTAAATTTTAATAGAGTTTTTAGTAGGGGTTTTAATTTTATGGCCAAACAGTTTAATTATTTTATTAGTTTTAATTTTTATATCTGATTGTTTTAATATGGCTATAAACCGCCCTGAGTCCCATCCGGGAGAAGGGCGGTATATAAGTGCAATAAAACTGAAACTGAAACTGAAACTGAAACTGAAATGTTGGATGGTGCGGAGGGTATTGTCCCAACCCTGCCTCAATCTCTGGTTTCTTTTAACTACCATTGTCTTGAGCAGCCATCCCTCCAGATCATACCTCCTACCATCATGGCTACATCTTGACTTTTTTTTAACCCCTGTCTGCTCCCTCTTTCTTCATGCAAGCCATGAAAGGAATCAGGGAGGACAACAGAGGTGGAGCCATCATTCCAGTTTCGTATCGTAAGTTTTGTTTTCACTGTTTGGTCTAATGCACGGGTGTCAAACTCGATCGTGTCACGTGACATATCGTGATACATCGCGACATTTTTTGCCTCTGCGGAGCTGGAGCAGGTGTGGCCTGCGCGTGACACAACTGGCCCGCAAGCCGCCAGTTTGACAGGCCTGGTCTAGTGGATGTGCCCTGGTCTAGGGCACACAGTTTGAAACCAGGAGACAGTGAGTTCTAGTCCTGCCTTAGGAACAAAAGGTGGCCGGATGATCTTGGACCAATCACCAGGAGATAGCAAGTTCTAGTCCCATCTTAGGCAAGAAGAGAGGTGGGTGACTCACCAGGAGATGGTGAGTTCTAGTCCCACCTTAGGCAATAAAGCCAGCTGGGTGACTATGGGCCAATTCACCAGGAGATGGTGAGTTCTAGTCCCACCTTAGGCAAGAAGAGAGGTGGGTGACTATGGGCCAATTCACCAGGAGATGGTGAGATCTAGTCCCGCCTTAGGCAATAAAGCCAGCTGGGTGACTATGGGCCAATTCACCAGGAGATGGTGAGTTCTAGTCCCACCTTAGGCAAGAAAAGAGGTGGGTGATTATGGGCCAATTCACCAGGAGATGGTGAGTTCTAGTCCCGCCTTAGGGAATAAAGCCAGCTGGGTGACTATGGGCCAATTCACCAGGAGATGGTGAGTTCTAGTCCCACCTTAGGCAAGAAAAGAGGTGGGTGATTATGGGCCAATTCACCAGGAGATGGTGAGTTCTAGTCCCGCCTTAGGCAATAAAGCCAGCTGGGTGACTTTGGGCCAATTCACCAGGAGACAGTGAGTTCTAGTACTGTCTTAGGCACAGAAACCATCTGGGTGATCTTGGGCCAGTCCCTCTGTCTCAGCCCAACCCACCTCACAAGATGGTCGTTGTGGAGAAAATAGGAAGAGGAAGGCGTATATTAGGCACATTTGCCACTAAGTTATTGATAAAAAATAATAAAGATGGGATAAAAACATCTCATCAATAAATTCCTCAGACATCATGTATTGCATTCCACCCAATCTAGAGCTGATGTTTATAGCAAAAGGCACCACAGATTTCCCCCCCCACACACACACATTTATTATTATTTTTTTGCAAGTTTTGCATTTGCTGTACAGTTCTTTAGTGACATCTGGTGGCCAATTCAAAACCCACATTCCAGAGTGAAATCAAGGATGGAAGCAACGTAGAACTAAGGAGAAATTTCCTAACCCTGAGAACGATCAACCAATGAAACAGCTTGCCTTCAGAGGTTGTGGACCCTTCAATACTAGAGGTTTACAAGAAGAGATTGGACAAACATTTGTGCAGAATAGTATAGGATCTCTGTTTGAGAAGGGGGTTGGACTAGATGACCTCCAAGATCCCTTCCAACTCTATTATTCTGTTATCGCTTTTTAGAACAGTATACATTAAGGCCCTTGATGGCCAGTTCAAATCTTTCAAATTGGATGTTCAGGATTGAAGTTAAAACTGGTTAATCCTGGGCTGAGATGAGCTACAGATCCTATCCTAGACTTCAAAGAGAGCAGGGGTGAAATCCAGCAGGTTCTGACTGATTCTGGAGAACCCGTAGCAGAAATTTTGAGTAGTTCAGAGAACTGGCAAATACCACCTCTAGTTGGCCCCAGAGTGGGGTGGGAATGGAGATTTTGCAAAATCCTTCCCCCAGGAGTGGGGAGGGAATGGGGATTTTGCGGTATCCTTCCTCTGGAGTGGGGTGGGAATGGAGATTTTGCAGGATCCTTCCCCTGCCACGCCCACCAAGCCACACCACACCACACCATGCCTACTAACCCACACCCACAGAACCGGTAGTAAAAAAAATTTGGATTTCACCACTGATTAGCGAGGATCCAAAGATGTAAGCACTGTTCTCCCCAAAATTGGCTTAAGGAATAACAAAATAACCGAGTGGGAAGGGACCTTGGAGGTCTTCTAGTCCAACCCCCTGCTTAGGCAGGAAACCCTACACCACTTCAGACAAATGGTTATCCAACATCTTCTTCAAAACTCCCAGTGTTGGAGCATTCACAACTTCTGGAGGCAAGTCGTTCCACCGATTAATTGTTCTAACTGCCAAGAAATTTCTCCTTAGTTCCAAGTTGGTTCTCTCCTTGATTAGATAAGGGTTCGAGCAGGACTACCAGAGCCCGTAACAGCTTTGTTCCCTAGGCCAGTGGTCACCAACTGGTGGTCCGTGGACCAGTGGTGGTCCGCGAGAAAATTTTGGTGGTCCGCAGAAAAATTATTTGCATTTTTAATATTGCACTAAATCAGGGGTCCTCAAACTACGGTCCCTGGGACATATACATGCAATGAACATTTGTGTTGCTGCAGAGAGTCCCCCCCTTCGGGGTCTTTTTGGGTGGGTCGGAGGGGGGCAGAAATTCCAACTCGGGGTCTGCTTCAGCTTCCTGGTGTGGGGCTTTGGGTGAAGGCTGGAGGGAAGCACCGCTGGTGGCAAAGAGCTGGAGGGCCTCATTCCAGTGGGGCTGCCTCATGGCCTGGAACTGGCTGACCAGGAGCTGAGGGAGATGAAGCGCCGGAAAAGACGCCTAGAGAGCGGTTGGAGGGCCAGCCACTCTGAATCTGACTTGACACTAGTAAGAGCTCATATTAAGACTTACTTAGTGGCGATAAAAGCAGCGAAATCTAATTATTTCGCCGCTCTTATCGCGTCATCAGATAATCGCCCAGCCGCCCTGGTTAGGGTGACCCGCTCCCTCCTTCATCTGGGAGCGTGGGAGGATCCCTTGCAGGGACGTGCTGAGGACTTTGTTCAATATCTGGATGATAAAATAACTCAGATTCGGGATGATCTGGCCACCGACTGGGTTAGTTCAGGCGAGATGACTGAGCCCGGTCTTGAGAGTGTTATCTGGGCTGAGTTCGATCCTGTGGCTCCCGAGGACATGGACAGGATTCTGGGAAGACTGGACGCTACCACATGTTTATTGGACCCGTGTCCCTCCTGGTTGGTGCTGGCCTCCCGGGAGGTGACACGAGGCTGGCTCCAGGAGATTATAAACGCTTCTTTGAGTGAGGGTGAGTGAGGGTGCCCTACCGACCGCTTTGAAGGAGGCGGTGGTGAGGCCCCTCCTCAAGAAGCCCTCCCTGGACCCAGCTGTTTTGGCTAATTATCGTCCAGTCTCCAACCTTCCCTTTCTAGCGAAGGTTGTTGAGAGTGTGGTGGCGTGGCAGCTCCCCCGGTACCTGGATGAAGCTGTCTATTTAGACCCGCTCCAGTCCGGCTTCAGGTCTGGTTACAGCACTGAAACGGCATTGGTCGCGTTGGTGGATGATCTCTGGAGGGCCCGGGGTAGGGGGTACTCCTCTATCCTCAGCGGCTTTTGATACCATCGACCATGGTATCATGTTGCGCCGGTTGGAGGGATTGGGGGTGAGAGGCACCGTCTTACGGTGGTTCTCCTCCTACCTCTCCGACCGGTCGCAATCTGTGTTGACAGGGGGGCAGCGGTCGACCCCGAGGCGCCTAATGTGTGGGGTGCCACAAGGGTCGGTCCTCTCGCCCCTTCTGTTCAACATTTATGTAAAGCCGCTGGGTGAGATCATCCGTGGTTTTGGGGTGGAATTCCATCAGTACGCTGATGACACTCAGCTGTACATTTCCACCCCAGACCACCCCAACGATGCCGTGGAAGTGATGTCCCAGTGCCTTGAAGCTGTGCGGGTCTGGATGGGGAGAAACAGGCTTCGACTCAACCCCTCCAAGACCGAGTGGCTGTGGCTGCCGGCGTCCCGATATAGCCAGCTGACTCCATCGCTGGTTATTGGGGGCGAATCATTGGCCCCCACGGAAAGGGTTCGCAACTTGGGCGTCCTCCTGGATCCACGGCTGTCATTAGAGGATCATACGACAGCTGTGGCCAGGGGGGCTTTTTATCAGGTTCGCCTGATACGCCAGTTGCGGCCCTTTCTAGATCGGGACTCCCTACGCACAGTCACTCAGGCGCTCGTGACGTCCCGCCTGGACTACTGTAATGCTCTCTACATGGGGCTCCCCTTGGGATGCACCCGGAGGCTTCAGCTGGTGCAGAATGCGGCCGCACGGGGGATTATGGGAGCGACAGGGCGCTCCCACGTGACGCCTCTCCTGCGTGAGCTGCATTGGTTGCCGGTTGACTTCCGGGTGCGTTTCAAGGTGTTGGTAATCACCTTTAAAGCGCTCCATGGCTTAGGACCAGGGTACTTACAGGACCGCCTTCTGCCACCAATTGCCTCCCACCGGCCGGTTCGCTCCCACAGAGAGGGCCTCCTCAGGGTGCCATCAGCCAGACAATGTCGGCTGGTGACCCCCAGGGGGAGAGCCTTCTCTGTGGCAGCCCCTACCCTCTGGAACGATCTTCCTCCAGAACTGAGAACAATAGCTGACCTCCGGACGTTCCGTCGAGCTCTGAAGACCTATCTTTTTCAACTTGCAGGACTGGCCTGATCCCTTCTATTTTTAAAATTTTAGGATTTTATTGGTTTTAAATTTCAGCCTAATTTATATTTGTTTTAGCATGATTTTAACTTTTGTATTGGTTTTTTAATTGGCTGTTCACCGCCCTGAGTCCGTCAGGAGAAGGGCGGTATACAAATTTAATTAAACTAAACTAAACTAAACCATCTCAGCCCTCTGAGCCTCCAGGTGCCGGACCTGGCCTTGCACTCCCGCAGGTCTTCCCACTGCTTGGAAAGCCTATGCTCCTAGTCCTCAGTGAGGTGCTTCTGCCGAGCCTCCTTCTCAGCCAGATCCAATTTGAACTGAGCTGTTTTCCTAACTCTTTTTCGTGGCGGCTGCTTAGCTCCAACAACTGGGAGGGGAGGGATGAATAGAGGCTAGCAAGGCGCCCACCCAGTCACATGATCACCTAGCTACGCCCACCCAGCTGGTCATTAGGCAGATCATATTAATGGTCCACGGGATTTAAAATTATGAATTTAGTGGTCCCTGAGGTCCGAAAGGTTGGTGACCCCTAGATTAGGCCATCCGTCTGGTAAACTCGCAAGATTCGTTTTTCTCACCATGTACATGTATGCATCTGAATTACACTGTGGTGTTTTTCTGTGTCATATAATATAGGTGGGTGTATGCATAATTTTGTATTTATTTATTTTGTCATGTTTATGTAGTATATATGGGAAGCGGTGATCCTTTCAGAGCTGTAGGCAACTAAATTTCATTTTAATGTATGCCGACTAGTGTGCATTCAAAGTGACAATAAAGTTTTTATTCTTTATCAAGACCAGTTTCCCCCTTTGAATGCAGCCTCCAGCTGTTTTATCTGTTGAGCCAGGTCTTCTCCTTTACAAGTAATCCTCGACTTACGACCACAATTGAGCCCAGAATTTCTCTTGCTAAGTGAGACATTTGCAAAGTGAGTTTTGTCCCATTTTACAACCTTTCTGGCTGTACTTGTTCATCGCTCCAGTCGGGACACGGTTGTTAAGTGAATCTGGCTTCCCCACTGACTTTTACTTGTCAGAAGGCCTGACATGACCCCCAGGACAATGCAACCCGTCATAAATATGAGTCAGTTGTGAAGCATTTGAATTTTGATCCTGTGACCATGGAGATGCTCAGTGGTGAAATTAAAAAATTTTCCCTACCGGTTCTATGGACGTGACTTGGTGGGCGTGGCTTAGTGGGGATCATGTGACCTGGTGGGCGTGGCCACTTTTTTTAATTTTTTAAAGCATTTAACTAAAAAAAGTTTTTAAAAAGTTCCAATGAT
Organism: Coluber constrictor foxii; assembly: GCA_038048745.1. Lineage (NCBI taxonomy): Eukaryota > Metazoa > Chordata > Lepidosauria > Squamata > Colubridae > Coluber > Coluber constrictor. The sequence continues at coordinate 21,745,948 of CM075958.1, read as the reverse complement.
CAGCTGTGCCCGCGAACGTCGGAACCTTTCTTTTTACTTTTTTAAAGCATTTTTTTGCTACTGGTTCGGGTGATCCATCCCGAACTGGTAGCAGTTCACCCCTGGAGATACTGCAACGGATGTAAATGTGAAAATCGGTCATAAATCACTTTTTCCAGTGCTGTTACTTTGACCGGTCACTAAGCCAACTGTTGTAAGTTGAGGACTACCTGTAATATTCAAAGGACACCATATTGTTGGGGGTCGGGGGACTTGATTGATTTGCAGCAAATGTTAGCCAGATTGTATCATGCAACGAAGAATTCTCGAAAATTTATTCATTCATTCATTTATTTTATTAAATTTATATACCGCCCTACTCCCGAAGGACTCAGGGCGGTGAACAGTCAGATGAAGTGCATATAATATAATGTTAAAAACATTTAGAACATAATAAATATTTTGGCCTAATAATTTAAAACACCCAATTTAGGATAGATTTGAAACGGTTTAAAAAGGGAAGATTAGGCCAGGCCCGCCTGCTTAAATAAGAATGTTTTAAGGGCACGGCGGAAAGTGCGCAGATCCAGGATCCTCTGTAATTCCGGTGGGAGCTCGTTTCAGATGGTAGGTGCCCCCACAGAGAAGGCTCTCCCCCTGGGGGCCACCAGCCGACATTGTTTGACCGATGGCACCCCGAGAAGCCCCTCTCTATGGGAGCGTATTGGTCGGTGAGAGGTTACTGGTGGCAGAAGGCGGTCTCGTAAATACCCTGGTCCTATGCCATGGAGCGCTCTAAAGGTGGTAACCAGAATCTTGAAGCGCACCCGGAAGACCACTGGGAGCCAGTGCAGCTCGCGCAAGAGGGGAGCCACATGGGAGCGCCACGTCGCTGCCATAACCGCTCGCACGGCCGCATTCTGGACCAGTTGGAGCCTCCGGGTGCTCCCCAAGGGGAGCCCCACGTAGAGAGCATTGCAGTAGTCCAGGCGGGAAGTAACAAGAGCATGAGTGACCGTACTTAACGAGTCCCGATCCAGAAAGGGATGCAACTAGCGAATCAGGCGAACCTGATAAAAATGAATGCATTGAGGGTCAAGGGAAAAAGGAGGAAATGCAACTGGCCTATAGAGATGGGGGGAAATGAGAACACGGAGAGGAGGACGTGCACCTCGGTGGAATGTTTACTAAAGGCAGGGAGATCAAGAGAACGTAAGACATACAAAGGCTGCTACGGAGATAAACAACAGAACGGGGCGTGTTGTAAGGAACCAATATTTTTGCCAAGAGAAGCGAAGATATTGGTGTATAAGATTGTGCTTCGGGCCACTTCGGAAGCGAGCATTTAACCTGTCCAGAGAAATATAAAAACATGGCGAAAGCGGCTGGAATTGGGATAGCAGTGTATGTGGTTGTGCGTGTGTGTGTGTGTGTGTGTAGTTGTGGTTGTGTAAACAGAGAAATCCAGGTGAGATTTAATGAATGTTGATTGAATAGGGAAACAATAGAGACATGTAGAAACGCACAGAGGTGGAACGAATGAGAATTGTACGAATAAGGATTGTTTTATAGAATAACAAGAGTTGGAAGGGACCATGGAGGTCTTCTAGTCCAACCCCCTGCTGGGGCAGGAGACCCCACACTGTTTCAGATTAGGGGTTGTCCAGTCTCTTTTTAAAAGCCTCCGGTGATACCCACAACTTCTGGAGACAAGGCATTCATTCCACTGGTTAATTGTTCTCACCAGGTCGCTCTTAATAACCATTCACTTAGTGACCGTTCAGAGTTACAACCGGACTGACGTACAACCTGTCCTTGCACTTATGACCACATAGCATCCTTACGGTCATGTGATCAGACTTGGGACGTTTGGCAAACGGCATGTATTTACGACGGTTGTAGAGTCCTGCGAACGTCATTTGTGACCTTCCTATCCGGCTTCCTGACAATCAATGGGTGGGACAAGCCAAATTTGCTTAACGACCATATGCGATTCCTTTAACAACTGCAGCGATTTGCTTAACGGCCATGGCAAAGAGGTGGTAAAATCGAGCACGATTCACTTAACAAATCCCTTGCTTAGCAACAGAGAGTCTGGCCTCAACAGGGCTCCATCACTGGAAGTTTTTAAGAAGAGATTGGACAGACATTTGTCTCGAATAGTATAGGGTCTCCTGCTCAAGCAAGGGGTTGGACTAGATGACCTCAAGTGTCCCTTCCAACTCTTGTTATTCTGTTGTTGCGGTTGTTAAGTCGAGGACTAACTGTGTAACTACTAAAACTATTGTACTATATGCCTGAAAAGGGAATAATTTCAGATAGACAACAGAGGAAATCAAGGTTTGATTATGTGATTTTTAGAAAGGTGGGGAGAGAAGGAGAGAAAGAGGGAAAGGGAGAGGGAAGTGGAGAGAGAGGGAGAGAAAGGGAGGGGGAAGAGAGAGAGAGAGGGATGGAAATGGAGAGAGAGGGAGGGGGAAGGGAGAGAGACGGAGAGGAGAGGGAGACAGGGATAGAAAGGGAGAGGGAGGGAAATGGAGAGTGGGGGAGAGGGGAGGGAGGGAGAGAAGTAGAGAAAGAAAGAGAGAGGGAAAAAGGAGAGGGGGAGAGAGAGGGAGAGAAAGGGAGAGGGAGGGAAATGGAGAGTGGGGGAGAGGGGAGGGAGGGAGAGAAGTAGAGAAAGAAAGAGGGAAAGAGGGAGAGGGAAGAGAGAGGGAGAGGGAGGGAGGGGGAGACAGGGAGAGAAAGGGAGGGAGGGAAATGGAGAGTGGGGGAGAGGGGAGGGAGAGAGAGAAGTAGAGAAAGAAAGAGGGAAAGAGGGAGAGGGAAGAGAGAGGGAGAGAGGGAGGGAGGGGGAGAGAGGGAGAGAAAGGGAGAGGGAGGGAAATGGAGAGTGGGGGAGAGGGGAGGGAGGGAGAGAGGTAGAGAAAGAAAGAGGGAAAGAGGGGGGAAGAGAGAGGGAGAGAGGGAGGGAGGGGGGAGAGAGGGAGAGAAAGGGAGAGGGAGGGAAATGGAGAGTGGGGGAGAGGGGAGGGAGGGAGAGAAAGAAAGAAAGAGGGAAAGAGGGAGGGGGAAGAGAGAGAGGGAGAGAGGGAGGGGGGAGAGAGGGAGAGAAAGGGAGAGGGAGGGAAATGGAGAGTGGGGAGAGGAGGGAGGGAGAGAGGTAGAGAAAGAAAGAGGGAAAGAGGGAGGGGGAAGAGAGAGAGGGAGAGAGGGAGGGGGGAGAGAGGGAGAGAAAGGGAGAGGGAGGGAAATGGAGAGTGGGGGAGAGGAGGGAGGGAGAGAGGTAGAGAAAGAGAGAGGGAAAGAGGGAAGGGGAAGAGAGAGAGGGAGGGAGGGAGGGGGGAGAGAGGGAGAGGGAGGGAAATGGAGAGAGAAGAGAGAGAGGGAGGGAGGGGGAGGGAGAGAGAGAGGGAACGAGGGAGGGGGAAGAGAGAGAGGGAGGGAGGGAGGGGGGAGAGAGGGAGAGGGAGGGAAATGGAGAGAGAAGAGAGAGAGGGAGGGAGGGGGAGGGAGAGAGAGAGGGAACGAGGGAGGGGGAGGGAGAGAGAGAGGGAACGAGGGAGGGGGAAGAGAGAGAGGGAGAGAGGGAGGGGGGAGAGAGGGAGAGGGAGGGAAATGGAGAGTGGGGGAGAGGAGGGAGGGAGAGAGGTAGAGAGAAAGAGAGAGGGAAAGAGGGAAGGGGAAGAGAGAGAGGGAGGGAGGGAGGGGGGAGAGAGGGAGAGGGAGGGAAATGGAGAGTGGGGGAGAGGAGGGAGGGAGAGAGGTAGAGAAAGAAAGAGGGAAAGAGGGAGGGGGAAGGGAGAGAGGGAGAGAGGGAGGGGAGAGAGAGGGAGAGAAGGGAGAGGGAGGGAAATGGAGAGTGGGGGAGAGGAGGGAGGGAGAGAGGTAGAGAAAGAGAGAGGGAAAGAGGGAAGGGGAAGAGAGAGAGGGAGGGAGGGAGGGGGGAGAGAGGGAGAGGGAGGGAAATGGAGAGAGAAGAGAGAGAGGGAGGGAGGGGGAGGGAGAGAGAGAGGGAACGAGGGAGGGGGAAGAGAGAGAGGGAGGGAGGGAGGGGGGAGAGAGGGAGAGGGAGGGAAATGGAGAGAGAAGAGAGAGAGGGAGGGAGGGGGAGGGAGAGAGAGAGGGAACGAGGGAGGGGAAGAGAGAGAGGGAGGGGGGAAGAGAGAGGAAAAGAGAGAGAGAAGATGTTAAAGGAAAAAACAATGCATATAAAACCATTTATGGACATGATGGAATCAAGGAAGGAAAGGAAGAGCGAACTGTGTCCCTGTAATGCAGGTTCAGTTAATTTCCCTTTCTCTTAGCTCCAGGTTTTGTTAGGGTTACTGCTTCTCTCAAAAGAGAAGGGTGTGATGTGTAGTTTCTTGTTGTTGTTAGTTGCGAAGTCATTTCTGACCCATCGCGACCCCATGGACAACATTCCTCCAAGCCTTCCTGTCCTCCACCATCGTCTGGAGTCCATTGAAGCTCCCGCCGACTGCTTCCGTGACTCCATCCAGCCACCTCGTTCTCTGCCGTCCCCTTCTTCTTTTGCCCTCCATCGTTCCCAGCATTAGACTCTTCTCCAGGGACTCCTTCCTTCTCATTAGGTGGCCAAAGCATTTGAGCTGATGTGTAGGCACGAATACATGTACAGGTAGTCCTCGACTTACAACTGTTCATTTAGTGACCGTTCGAAATTACCAGGGATTTATGACCATCTTTTCACATGTATGACTATTGTAGCATCGTAGAAGGTCAATTGATTTATATTTGTACGCTTGGCAAGTAACTCACATTTATGACGGTTGAAATTTCCTGGGAAGCCCTGATTCACTTAACAACTGTGGGACTCACTTAACAACTGCAACGGTTCACTTAAGAACTGCACAAGAAAGGTCATAAAATGGGGCAGAATTCACAATAAACGTCTTGCTGAGCAACCAGAAATGTTGGCTCCGTTGTGGTCATAAGTCAAGGACTACCTGTATAAATAAAGGCAAGTTCTCTACCTACAACCACAACGGAGCCCAAAATTTGCATTGCTAAGAAAGGCAGTTGTTAACGGGAGTTGCGCTCCATTCTATGACCTTTTCTGCCAAGGTGGACAAGCAAATGGCTACAGTTGTTAAGGGAATCATGCGGATAATAATGTGGTCCGTCAGCAGCCTGTGGAGCTGACATCAGAGTCGGACAGTGAGGAGGCTGGGGAGGAACATGCGCCAGTCCTGGAGGCTGGGGAAGGCCCGGATGAGGGCTCTGTGTTGGAGGCAGAGATGGGGCCAGGGCCATCGGGGAGTGATACACAGACTCTGGAGCTCCCAGAGTTGACAGCAGAAAGGCAGAGGAACTCTCCTGTTCCTAGTGCATACATGCGCAGAGCTGCCAGAAGGCAAGAGCAGCTAAAGCAAAAGGGACGACTCAGGAGTAAGGCCAGGAGATGATTGGCCCCTCCCATAAGGCTTAAAAGAGAAACAAAGGCACTTGGGCCTTTTGGCAGGAAAGCAACGTTGCTAACTCTGTTTCCAGTTGGCATCTAGTTTGTTTCTGAACTTTGTGGGGCTTTGCCAAGTACGGCCGTCAACAGGGTGTCAAAGAAGATAAAGGTAAGGTAAAGATTATCAAAGAAGATAATCCTGAAGGACTTCTTCCAAAGGACTTGTTTTGCAACTAATTGGGACTCAGCTGGGAATGAATGTAATTCTCAGCTGTTACAATAAAATATATTTTTTGGGGATTAATTGTATATTGTAAGGACTCAGTAAGCCAAGGTCACAACAAATAAGCAAATCTGGCTTCCGCTGTTCACTTTGTCAGAAGATGGCGGAGGTTACAAATGGTGATTGTGTGACCCCAGCATGGTCCAACCGTCCAAAGTACAAATCAGTTAGCCGAGCCTCTGAATTTTGACCATGTGACCAAGAGGCCGCCGCAATGGTCGTTAAGTGCGAAAAATGATCCGAAGTCACTTTTTCTTAGTGCTGTTGTAACTTCAATCACTAAACGGATGGTTGTAACTTGAGGACTGCCTGGGCATCGTAACTATCCTATAGCAAAGCGTTCGATGACATATTTGAGGTCATATTTTGGGGAAAAAAATTGTTTGTGGGCTGGACAGGACAATTAAGGAGACACGTAGCCGAATCCTGAATAAAAAAACCTTTTTTATTCAGGATTCGGCTACGTGTCTCCTTAATTGTCCTGTCCAGCCCACAAACAATTTTTTTCCCCAAAATATGACCTCAAATCTAGTACTAGTACTTTCTCTTCAAACTGGAAAGAGGCACCAAGTGTCAGACTTTCATTTTGTAAAAAAATAAAATAAAATAATAAAAAAATAAAATAAAATAATAAAATAAAATAAAATAAAATAAAATAAAATAAAATAATAAAATAAAATAAAATAAAATAAAATAAAATAAAATAAAAAATATAAAATATAAAATAAAAAATAAAAAATAAAATAAAATAATATAATAAATATAATATAATAAATATAATATAATATAATATAATATAATATAATATACTATATAAAATAAAATAATTAAATTAAAATAAAATTAAAATAAAATAAAATAATAAAATAAAATAAAATAAAATAAAATAAAATAAAATAAAATAAAATAAAATAAAATAAAATAATAAAATAAAATAAAATAAAATAAAATAAAATAAAATAAAATAAAATAAAATAAAAAAAATAAAATAAAATATAAAATAAAATAAAATAAAATAAATAAAATAAAATAAAATAAAATTAAAAAATTAAATTAAATTAAATTATTAAATTAAATTAAATTAAATTAAATTATTAAATTAAATTAATTAAATTAAATTAAAAAATTAAATTAAATTAAATTAAATTAAATTAAATTAAATTAAATTAAATTAAATTAAATTAAATTAAATTAAATTAAATTAAATTAAATTAAATTAAATTAAATTAAATTAAATTAAATTAAATAATTAAATTAAATTATTAAATTAAATTAAATTAAATTAAATTAAATTAAATTAAATTATTAAATTCAGGCTTAAAGTCCTGCAAGGAAATTTTGCAAATTGACAAAGGAAAAAAATAATAATGGAGGGCCGGGGTGGGAGGACTGCAAAAAGCAAAAGGCAATTTTGGGAATCACCAGGGGTGGGATTCAGCTGATTCGGCCAAACTGGATGTTAATTTTAATCTGGTTCGCCACACAGATTGTTCCAAGGACTGGCTGACGCTGCCCACCCTGCCCTGCCCCTCCCAGGAGTCTCCAGGCAGCCCATTTTAGATGCCAGGTAAGCGCAAGGCGCGCACGAAGGCTCTGAGAGGGCGAAAAACGGGCCTACTGGAAGTCCGTTTCCGGCCTCCAGAGGAACTCCGGTGCCCAGGGGAGGCAGTTTTCATCCTCCTAGAGGCTCAAGGAAAGCCTCTAGAGCCTGGGGAGGGCGAAAAACAGGCGTACCGGAAGTACCGGAAACAGGCCTATTTCTGGCCTCCGGTGCCCAGAGGAGCCAGTTTTCATCCTCCCGGAGACTCCAGGAAAGCAAACCCCCCTGCCGTGGTGCAGGAGGCCGAGTAAGCCACACCCCCAGGCCACGTCCATCCAGCAACCGGGCAGCAAACCAGATGCTGATTTTTTTGAATCCCACCCCTGTATCACGGCAAGTTAATGGCTCCCCTTTAGTATGGCTTGGTCAGACCAGAAATGGGTCCATTTCTAGGCATCGTCCTTGAAGGATTCAGAGGTTGGTCAAGGCACTATAAGCCAAGTTCTGTTAAGGACCGAAGCCGCAGGTTTAGGTCTGAGAAACAAAATGACTGCTGTTTTCCAGTTACCAGAACAATATCACATATGACCCATCACTGTTCCAGAGGGGAGGACATAAAAGAATGGAGGGAATTTTTCAGGAAAAAAAGTTCCCAATAGGTTGTTTTAAAAAAAAAAACCACACACACACACACACACAACCCCAAAATCCATTCAACAGCGGAATCGGTGACTCAGAATAATTGTGGTCTCTCCAGAGGCTGTTGATCCCTCTAAGACAGGAGCGTTCAAATTTGGCACCTTTTAAGACTTGTGGACTTCAATTCCCAGAATCCCTCAGCCAGCATATGCCTAATTCAAAGTTCTCAGAAGCTCCGGATAAAGTTTGAAAGAAATTTCAGCTCCATGGAAAAATAAGAGACTCCTCCAGGTGAATGGAGGTAGGCTGTGTGAATTCACTCATGCCAAAATCTGACTCGCCGCTTAACCAAGGTGGCACGGTTGGCTGGGGGATTCTGGGAGTTGTAGTCCACAAAAGTCTTAAAAGGTTGAAAGGCCCTGGTCTAAATGTTCTACTTGGGGTCCTGGCACCGAACGGGACTTCACTGGATGCTTCAACTCTATGGTGGGTTTTAAAAACAGCCTTGAAATTTCCCATCTGGCTTCCTGCCTTCATCTTGCTCAGAATGGTGGCTTATTGATGAGGAATTTAACTCCGATTTCCTGTCCAAATCAATGTTTCCGTAAGGCCTAGAGAGACCGGAGGGCCAATGTGAGTTGAAGCCCGATGGATCCCCACCCAAACCAAAACTTGTTCTGATATAAGTCGTCATAGGCTCGTTTTTAACTGTGCAAGTTGCACAGAATATCAGTAGTCCTCAACGGTTACAATTGAGCCCCAAGTTTTGGTTGCTGGGCAAAATGTTTGTGAACTAAATTTTCTTCCATTTTACGACCTTTTGTGCCACAGTTGTTAAGTGAGTCGCTGCAGTGACTTGAGTTACTAACATGGTTAAATGAATCTGGCTTCCCAGTTGACTTTGCTTGTAAGGTGGTCGCAAAAAGGGATCACAGGAGCCCGGGACACTGCAACCGTCATAAACATGAAACGTCCTAAACATGAATGTGAAAAACTAGTCTTTCTTTTTTCCAGTGTCGTCGTAACTTGAACAGTCACTAAATGAGCTATAAAGTCGAGGACAACCTGTAGTGGATTAATCTTGCTTTATAGTTTTAGGCCCGGGATGGCACATGCGCTAGAGGTGGCACACGCCTCCTGTGGGCACACGAGTGGTAGCCCCAGTTCAGCTCCACCACACATGCACACGTGCCTCCTGCTGGCCAGCTGGTCTTCCGGTCTCTGCCACACATAGGTGGGGCCTGTGCGGGGGCCCCGTGAAGACATGCATGGGGGCGGGGTGCAGGCATGGGGGCCACACATGTATGAGCTGCAGGCATGACACAGGGCCATGTGCGCATTGCATTTGAGGGGTTTGGCCGCATGCAAGCGCATTCACACGCATGCTTTGGGCACTTGGTCCGGAAAAGGTTAGCCGTCACTGGTTTAAGCCCCTCTTCCTTAAACTAATAGGAGGAAAACCAAGCCCCAAAATTCAAAAGCAGAAATGGGAACTCTTTCAGTCTGATACGGCCTCCCGGGGTTAAAGCCGACCGAATATTCTGTGTTTGAATAGCCAGGGAACGGCCTGCCTCCCATTCTCAAATAAAAGATAATGCTTTTCCTCCAGTCAATTATCTCAACCGTACAAATTTGATTTATTAAACCTGTACGCCAGTCACTTTCTTACCCGGAGCAACTCTATATTGGGGTAAATAAGCGATTTTCCAATTGAATTTACATCCAGTTTACAAGTAGTCCTCGACTTACGACAATGGAGCCCAAAATTTGTTGCTCAGTGAGGCAGTTGTTAAGCGAGTGTTGCCTCATTTCATGCCGTTTTTGCCACAGCTGTTTAGTGAGGCAGTTTTTAAGTATATCTGGCTTCCTCATTGATTTGGTTTGTCAGACAGTTGTAAAAGCGGATCATTTGACCAGGGGCACCGCAACTGTCCTAAATGTGACTCAGTTTCCAAGCGTCTGACTTCTGTTCATGTGGCCATGGGGGATGCTGCAACCGTCGTAAGTATGAAAAACGGTCACAACTCACTCTTTCCAGCACTGTTGTAACTTCAAAATGTCACTAAGTGAACTTTGTAAGTTAAGGGCCTGCTTATAATCGCTCAATTTTTTAAAAAAAAGAGAGAAAAAAAAGCACGCAAGAGAACAAGGACGAGAGAGGATGGCTTTTGTAAGGAATGAATTTTATTCCAATTTCAAACAATTTATTCAGGAGAAAGCTATGAAAAAATCAATTTTCCATCAGGTACTTCTAAAATAAGGAGGGTCAGCACCCAGCAGATGAACGAATTCAAGTGTTCCGAGAAAACCCAATCTCTGCCGCCTCCTCGCCGTCGGAAGAGTGAGACAGGAACACGGGGGAAAAAAATACCAATCCCGGGCCACGAAATTCCAAATCCCCTCCTTTGCCCACCCCGCCCCCACGTGTTAACACCACATGCAAGTTCAAAATGACAAAAAAAAAAGTTTTTAAAAACAGCATTTATATATATATATATATATATATATTTATATATATATATATAGTAGTATACTATATATATAGTAGTTTGTTTTCTTTTTAAATAGGATGTTTAAATGTTATTCTTTTTTTTAAAATCAGGTTCTCTTATTATAATATACTAGTATAACCAAATAATTTTTCACCACACTGGTACTTGTAAAAGAGTCTCTGGTACTAAAGAAAAGAATTGGCATTGGCACAAAAACCATGTAATGCTTTTTTTCCTTCTTTAAAATAAAATAAAAAAGTATACAACGTACGCACACGCACACACGGAGTACTGAATTACAGACTTGAAACCTCAGATGGTGAACTTGGCCTTCCTTTCCGGTCAAGCGCGATCCTACGGCCAGCACACACCCCCTGCCCCCCCCTCAAAGTAGCCATAAAATGTGTTTGGAGGGAGGGAGGAACACACAATAAAAGGCAAAAAGCAGGTGGAGAATTCGATCCCAAGGGGAGACCGTTGAAGTGGGGGGGGGGCAGCTGCCGGTCAGGTGGGCCCACCGTCACAAAGTCTCCTCCCCCTGAAAGGAAATGGAATGGTGTGTTTTGGCAATCCTCTTCCCGCCTACAGTCCGACGAAGTGTGCGAGCAGGTTAGTGCGTCTTCAGTAGGATTCTAGTTTTTTTCTTTCTTTTTTTTTTGTCTTTTTCATATAAAGTGCACTGTGAACAGAACATGGTCAGACTGCTCTTCCCTGTCTTAACTTTGGCTGCCTCCGCCACGCGCAGGCCTGTATTTCAAGGACCCGGCGTCTTTTTTTCGGGATCATCTGGAACCTCGACCAGTTCCCATCAGCTCAACAGAAGAGGAAGGAAGGAAGGAACGCTTCAATGGATGAGGAAAGTTGGCACGCTCCTGAGCAGAAACCCTCGGGTGGGATGTCCGCCCCGACGGCTGGTCCACGTAGTGCGGCTTCGCGAGAAAAGAGACACGGCCCCTCCTCACGCGTCTCCGTGCAGGCCCAAGCGGCTCGCAGCCTGTGTGGGGATGAAGGGCCCGCTTGGCAGGCACGGCGGTCTGGGATGGAGGCCCGTTTCCTGGAAAGGCGATGCGAGAGAGAGAGAGAGAGAGATGGGCCAGGTGCTCCCAATCCGAGGTCCAGGTCCAAGGGCTGCAGAGAAAGCCCGCCTCAGAGGCAGGGGCTCATGCCATCCGAGAAAACACTTCTGGCGAGGGGCTTCGAGAGTTAAAGTCATGGCACCTTTGAACAGAGTTCCCCTTGTAGAAAGAAAAGTCTGGGTCTTTGGGCGAGAAGACAAATTCGACATGTTCCTCTGCCTATCGAGGGAGAATCCATTCGCGCCCCCCCCTTTCCCCAAAACACAACCCCCAAGACATTTAGATCAAAACAATTAACAAAAAGTCAGGAATGTTGGTGACATTGGAAAATAGCTCCATTTCTTCACATACACCCCGCCCCCCGTCAACCCAACAAGCCCTTTTGTGTAGTTACTCTGCAGTAACTGTAGGTTACTTTCTCCCAATTTTAACAACTTCTCGTTCACGGTGTGTTGATACAAGGCGACAGTAAGCGGGAGGGACTCCCCACCCACCCCCAAAAAATGCAGCTCTCCCCACACCACGGCTTCTTTCTGTAGTGTTCCACAAAAAAGGGGCGGTCCCAGAAAGCCAAAGGCAGCACCCTCTCCCGCCCACTCCCACCCCACTGGAATGCTGCAAATGTCCATGTGAAATTAGTGTTGTTGTGTTGAAGCAAACCGTGTGCCCCCAAACCCTTCATTAACATCTCATGCGAGGAAGTCCACTAGTGTTGCCTGTTGCAACGTAACAAAACGGAGAGAGAGAGAGAGAGAAAAAAGCACTTGGGACGCTCCCATCCTTTTCTGCCCCCGCATTACAGGGATCGGCCCGTTGTCCTGTTCGTGAAAAAGGCTGTTTCTTGCGGCATCTGTAAATGTGACGGTTGGCAGTTGCGAGACACTTATATTGTGTTGCTGCTACACGGGATCTCCGGAGGAAGTGGGGAGACCATCTAATTTCTCTAGAATCCCTAATTGGGTCCTGTGGCAATCTGCCTCCCAAAAAAGACTGGCAAAAGTTTGGGGTTTGGCACTGGCTTTGGCACTCAGCCTCCTGAAAGGGACCTCTCTCACCTGGTCCACTTCAAAGCTATACCTGTAACCACCTCTATTCCACAGGTCCCTTTTGCTGGGCTTCTTTCATGCATGCTCAACGGGCACCCCCAGAGTATGTCGGCTTCCGAGAGAACGGAGTCAAGAGATGGGAGGATGGATGGCAGCAGCTGCCAATCACACCAGCCTTGGCAAAGTCATACAAAGGCCCCCTCTGATTTGGCTGCAATCATGCCAAGAGCTAACAGACCTTTCCAATACTTTTTAGGATCAACAAGGCAAAAAAAAAAGGTTGCTTCAGTTTGACTCAGAATGCAGACACCATCGCAACCCCAACCCCACCCAAACACTGGGTCAGGATTTTTTTTCCCGACCCGAAAGGGTTCATTTGCAAAACACACACACATACACACACACACACATGCACAAAAGAGCCAAGAGAATGAGTCAAAACCTCAAATCTTCCTTCTGGCCCAAAATCTGGTGCAGATTTCAGATTTCCACCAAAGGGATTTTCTCACGTTGGGTGAGAAGCAAGTTAAACTTTCTTTTTCTTTCTTTTTTTTTTCCTTAAACCCTAAATTAGAAAAAAAAAAGATAACAAAACAAAACAAAAAAAGCAATCAGGCACTTCCCTCGGGCTTGATAGCTATTGCTTGGTTGGTAGTCAAGAAATAAAAGTGTAGCACATGTAGCAAACTATGTGCAGAATAATTTAAAAAAAAAATCACAGTCTCAATAGAACTTTCACAATTGGTGGAGGGAAGAAAACAAAAGCAAGAAAGGAACGCAGGAACCAAAAGACGGCTTGTTTTGAGCTGTCGCAAAATAAACTGGGTTTTCCTCTTTATGATGTCATCTAGGGTCAACCCTTTCGGCACATATCCTTAGAGTCAAGATGTAGGGGGGGGGACGGGGGGAGGATTCACACCAGAGGCATTATATGGCACAAGCTGAAGATCCTAGCTGCATTTTATACTCCCACAGCCGAATAAAGCTCATTATTTTGGCTTGATAACCTGGGACACGTTTATCGCCAGATCAGACAGGGAAAAAAAAGGATTTACTAATGCAACGTACAAAGTCTAAGAGGAAACCGCCTTGACTGCTGGCAACAAAGCAGGAAATTAACAAGGTGCCAGAAAGGGAAAAAAAAGTGAAGCATGTCCGTCCCCCCCCCCCACTGTTTTTAAACTGTGAAATAAAAGATATTTAAAAAGGAGGGGGGGGGGGAAATCAGCTATTCTGTGGGGCAGACATGAAACCAAAGGTAACTGTGTGCTTAAAAAAAAGAAAAAAAGGAAAAAAAACCATTGCCACTCCACAGATCAGACAATTTGCAATCATTACATCATTAAAAATCAAGATTGTTTTCCTGTTGGTTTAAATTCATGGGATTCGTTTGTCTTACTTTTCTTCACGACAAAAGGTCTCCCGAGGAGATTAAGGGAGGGGCGGATTGGGAGGGTGGGAGAAGAGGACAGATTCGTTCAAGGTCAGACTAGGTTATATTCCTTCAAGTTGAGTTGCAGGATGGTGTCCTTGACGGCAGCAAAGACAAACCGGATATTTTCCGTATCTGTGGCACAGGTGAAGTGAGAGTAGATAATTTTATCGCTGTCGGGGTTGAGATCCACAAACATTTTGAGGATAAATTCCCGGGCTGCTTGAGCGTCTCTCTGCGGGCCTGGAGACAGAACGGGAAAGAACCAGGATTATAATAAGGAACAGAAGACTATGAGCAAGAGCAAGCTACAGGTATTCCTCGATTTACAACAGTTCATTTAGTGGCCAAAATTACAATGGTACTGAAAAAAAGTCACTTATTCCCATTTTTCACACTTATGACTCTTGCATCCTCCCCAAGGGTCACGTGATTTACATTTAGATGCTCGACTGACTCCCGTTTATGACGGTTGCGGTGTCCCGGGGTCACGTGATCCCATTTTGCAAGCTTCTGACCAGAAAAGTCAACGGGGAAATCAGGTTCACTTAATAACCGGATCACTAATTTAGGAACTGCAGTGAGTCACTTAACAAATGTGATGAGAAAAGTCGTAAAATTGAGCAAGCTCACCTAACAAATTTCTCACTTAGCAGCATAAATTTTAGGCTCAATCGTGGTCGTAAATTGAGGACTACCTGTATTCTCCAATGCTTAACCTCAAAAGGAAGGATGGAGCTCATTCTCACTCTTCCCAAATATCATTGTCCCCTCTAGGATAGACCTGGGCATTTTACTGGCCTGTGTCAGGTCGATCGGAAATTAGAAATCATATGCAAATAAGTGTATGCCATGCAGGCAGTACAGGTAGTCCTCAATTTATGACCACAATTGAGCTCAGAATTTCTGTCGCTGAGATATATTTGTTGCATTTTGCCCCAATTTATGACCTTTCTTGCCACCGCTGTTAAGTGAATCACTCCAGCTGTTGAGTTAGTAACACCGTTGCTCAGTGAATCTGGCTTCCCCATAGATTTTGCTTGTCAGAAAGTCGCAAAAGACAATCACATGACCCCGGGATTACTGCAACCGTCATAAAGATGAGTCAGTAGCCAAGCATCTAAATTCTGAACATGTGACCATGGGGATGCCCCAACGGTTGTGTGAAAAACGGTTGTAAGTCACTTTTTTCAGTACCATTGTAAATTCTGAATGGTCACTAAACAAACGGTCGTAAGTCAAGGACAACTGCATTGCTTTTATTTTGAAGGCAACTATTTTTTTTTATATTTACCTATATGCTTGCATGCATGCCTAAGCACCTTCATAGCTATATTGGTTCGGCCTTCCACAACTATCCCAGTTTCTCATGTGGCCTCTTTAGAAAATAAATTGCCCAGCCCTACTTCCTGCCTGTCCATCCTAAATGCTAGCTTCCAGAGTTGGGAGGAAAAGTTCAAAAATAGCCATAACAGTAGCACTTAGCCTAGGGGTGTCAAACTGAAGGCCCGGGGGCTGGATCTGACTCGCGATGTGGTCAGATCCGGCCCATGAGGCCGTCCTGGAAAATGTAAGGGGCCAGCCCGTGTCTCTTTGGCCCGGTCTACTCAATGCAAAGAGGAAACATGCCAGCAGTTTGGGGAGTGGCGTCAAGCTAGCCACACCCACCCAGTTGGCCACACCCACCCACCCATTCAGTCATGCCCCCCACCCACCCCTGCCCCGAGGTGAACCACAGCCCTGATGCAGCCCTCAATGAACTGAGTTTGACACCCCTGACTTAGACTTACCCTGTTTCCCCCCAAAATAAGACATCCCCTGATAATAAGCCCAATCGGGCTTTTGAGTGCATGGCAATAAGGCCAAGTGCTTATTACAGGGTTCAAAAAAATATATATAAGACAGGGTCTTATTTTTGGGGAAACATGGTATATGCCACTTCACAGCGTTTTAAGGCCCTCTCTAAATGGTTCACAGTGTCAGCCTCTTGCCCCAATAATCTGGATCCTCATTTTACTGATGTCGTAAGGATGGAAAGCTGAGTTGATAGATAGATAGGTAGGTAGGTAGGTAGGTAGGTAGGTAGGTAGGTAGGTAGGTAGGTAGGTAGGTAGGTAGGTAGGTAGGTAGAGAGACAGACAGACATGACAGACAGATAGATATAGATATATAGATATCAACCATATTTCCTAAGTCTCTGCCGCCTTCCTCAGGGGGCTCAAGAAAGAGGGAACACTCAGGAAAAGTAGATTTCTACCACAACCACCTCTTGGATCCACCTCTACAAACTAGCAGGCCAATGGAAACATTTGAAGCAGAGGTGCCTCCCACACTTTGCTGAAGCTGCCCCCAAACAGAAGGGAGTGCTACTACTGGACGTGGCCTCACAAGTTAGCAGGGCTGATCCCCTATTTTAATTCCTGAAAAGTCAACTTCTTACCATCAAACTCTGGAAAGTAATCCACAAGGTGAGAGTACATGATCTTGTCTTCCAAGAGATCTTTCTTATTGAGAAACAGGATGACAGAGGAATTCTGGAACCAGGGATAGGTGATTATGGTCCGGAAAAGGGCTTTGCTCTCCTCCATGCGGTTCTATAATGAAAAGCAGATTTTTTTTTTAGATCCAGGAATGAAACAATAAACGAGTAAACAAGTAAACAAGGATTACATCATTTTGGACACACCTTGCACAGATCGTCCTTGACTTATAACTACAACTAAGCCCAAAATTTCTGTTGCTAAGTGAATTTTGCCCCATTTTACAACCTTTCTTGCCACAGTTGTTAGGTGAACCGCTGAAGTTGTTAAGGTAGTAACTCAGCTGTTGTGAATCAGGCTTCCCCTTTGACTTTGCTTGTCAGAAGGTTGTAAAAGGTGATTACATGACCCGAGACATGCAATCGTCATATATGTGAGTCAGTTGCCAAGCTTCTGAATTTTGATCTATGGGGATCAAATGACTATGGGGATGCTGCAACTGTTATAAGTATGAAAAGCGGTCATAAATTCCTTTTTACAGTGCCGTTACTTCGAACGGTCACTAAATGAATTGTTATAAGTCGAGGACCACCTGTACATCTGTCCCCCGTTGTCTCATAAAAGTGTTTGTCACAATCATTTTCAACCATACCTTAATTCAGTGTCTCTCAACCTCAGAAACTTAAGCTATGTGCATGCCAGCTGAGGAATTCTGGGAGTTGAAGTCTACATATCTTAAAAGTAGCAGAGTTTGAGAAACACTGCCTTAATCTCTCTGGGCCTCATTGTGGTTGTGCGTTGAGGACTACCTGTACACCTTGCATTCTCTTTTCCCCCCTGCTTGTCGAGGTTTTTGTTTCCTCCTCATTTTATGACACTCCTTTCAGAAAGATAACAGTATCTAGAAATCCTGAAAAAAGGTTAAAATAAGCAAACAACTGACCTCAGGGGAACAACTTCAAGTCTGCCTGCTCCCCAAAACTGTATTATAAATGGGTACCCAGACCTGTCTCCTTGCTGCTTTCATGTGAGGGGAGAATGGACTGCAAGGTTTGGGGACAAAAAAGGCAAATGTTTGTTGATTTTCTATTTATTCGGGGTGGTGGTGAGGGTGGAATAGAACGAGGGGTGGGCTGCTGGGGGTTCGGGAGAACCTCTAGCTAAGATTCTATGCAGTTCAGAGAACCCCCAAATCCCACTCCTGGTTGGCCCCGCCGACCCCTCCCTTCCCGGGAGTCCCCACGTGGCCCATTTTGGATGCAGGTAAGTGCAGGGTGCACATGGAACCTCGGGGAGGGCAAAAAATGGGCCCACCGGAAGTATGGGAAGGCCGGAAACGGGCCCATTTCTAGCCTCCAGAGGGCCTCCGGAGCCTGGGGAGGCTGTTTTCACCCTCCCGGAGGCTCGAAGAAAGCTTCCAGAGACAGGGGAGGGCAACCCCCCCCCCGCTATGGTGCAGGAGGCCAACTAGGACACGCCCACCATGGCCATGCCTACCCAGCAACCAGGCAGAGAACCCTTGCAAAAAATTTTGAAGTCCACCCCTAAATAGAACCTCGGTATCCACCAGGCCCTCACGGCCCAATACCCAGGGAAGAACCCTGCAGGGCACAAATTATCGCTTTGAAAGCCAAGTAGCAAACTTGGATCCCCGCCCATATTTTTTGGGTCCTTCTCGGAAAAGAGAACCGTAGGAACATCTCTGGGCTTCCTCTAAGGCAGCCCTTCTATAAGACCTCTATTTAAAATAAATAAGTAAATAAATAAAAATCTTGAGCCAAGAAATACGACTTGGGAAGGACAGGGGCTTTGAAAAAATTGGTTGTTGCCAAGATAAGGCTGCTATTCTGAGGGACCTCCGCTGGACGAAGGAAACTGCTCAAGGGACAGGGCTGTCTCTAAAAAGCCATTATTCCCTCCCTGCAGATGACTTTAGACAAACTTATATGTATAAACTAGCTGGATACCTGTGCTCTGCCAAGAAACTATGTGATCCGGCTTGACATTTATAGCTTGCAAATTAATGAGTAGTTGCAGATCAGCCTCTCCTCTCCCCTTCTCTCCCTCAGGTTTGCCCCACAGAGGCCTCTCCTTTCTTATCCCCTTCTCTCCCTTTCAGGTGGGGAGTAAAATGTCTAAACTCCTAGCCCACAAGCCGGATGAGTCACACGTTGGCCACACCCATGCCCAAGTGGCAGTTGGAACAGAGTTCTTTTCAGGTGGGGAGGGGGAGTAGAACTCATTAGTAATATCAGAAATACTAATGATCTGATGGTCATTTCGAAAAATCCTTTCTTAGCGAGCACCTAGAAGCCAAGAGGAAGATACATGGCAAATTTCAAGTTTGTAGGCTTTACGGTTCTGGAGATTTTGTGATGATGTGTGAGTGAGTATTTCACTTTTATATATATAGATAAATGTACATAATAAATGTTCAGAGGAAAGTGGCTGCAGGATCAGCAACTGACCGAGTAAACCAAGAGTCTCCCAATATTTCCAGCTTTGCAGACAAGCAGTAAAGGGGGGGGGGGGGGGGGAGGGAATATTTCCATGCAATCCCATCCCTGACACCAATGGAACATGTGTGTGTGTGTGCATGCACTCGCACAAATGGAGGATGCACGTGTACACGTGCTCGCCTGCCATTTCTGCAGCCCGGTTGCAAAAAGCTCACAGGGACCTGTGAGGTAAACTACAAGTAGTCCTCGACTTATAACCACAATTGACCACAAAATTTCTGTTGCTAAGCAAAGTGGCTGTTAAGCAAGCGCCCCCCCCAATTTTAGACCTTTCCTTTTCCTATTGAAAATTTAACTGCTGCAGTTAAGTTACTGCAGTAGTCGAGTTAGTAACACAGTTGTTAATTGAATCTGGCTTCTCCATTGACTTCGCTTGCCAGAAGGCCAGACAGGAGATTGCCTGACCCCAGCGGGATGCTGCAACTATCATAAATAAACTGTGGAACAGCGCAGCAACGAGGAGGAAAATACATCCCTGTTGCCAAGCGCCTGAATTTTGATCATATCACCAGGAGGATGCTGTAACAGTCATAAAAATGGTCATAAGTCACTTTTTTTCGGGGGTGTTGTGACTTTGAACAGTTAAATGAATGGTTGTAAGTCGAGGATTTCTAACGTCATTTTGCTCATTCTTGTGCTCCAGGATGAAAGGTGACAAATGGTGTGTCCCAAATCATCTCTTTGAAAGTATTCGACAAGGTAGCTTCCCAGCCGCTCCACCATCAACAACAGAGCAAACCCCGCACGCCAAGGCCGGCTGCTAGTCACTTTGCTTACCTCGTTATCAGATTCCACCAGTACTTGGTCGTATTCGCTAAGAGCTACTAAGAACATGATGGAAGTTACGTTTTCAAAGCAGTGTATCCACTTCCTCCTTTCTGATCTTTGCCCACCAACATCCACCATTCTGAAGAGACAGACCGGGGTGGGGGTGGGGGGAGAACAACAGTGAATGCTCATTGATCCGTCAATGTTCCCAATCCCCAAGACCAAATTTTAAAAAATAATAATAGAATATCCAATACGTTTGCAACAGCAGAATTGTCGGGGACCAGCAAGGCTGGTGTGAGAAAGTTATTCTGTGTAGTGGTGCTTATTTCCTTTAGATTCCCAGCTACAGTCCATCTTTTTCCTGAAGGCTTCTACTCTGCTATTACACTGCAACTAGGTGAAAGAATGGGCAACTGATCACAGTCTAGTTTTTATGCAAAAGCTCTTCCCGAACATCATTGCACTGAAGAGTTGCTATTATCTTCCCAGCAAAGGTGGTCCCTATTTTTCTACTTGCATTTTTTACGTGCTTTCGAACTGCTAGGTTGGCAGACGCTGGGAGAAGTAACAGGAGTCACCCCGTTACGCGGCACTATGGATTCAAACTGCTAAACTGCAAGCCTTTCGATCGACAAATTCAGCATCTTAGCTACTGTGCCCCTATACAATACAGTCTCTTTTAAATATACATAATCTTGTACGTCCTAGTTATAACCGTTATTCTCAGAGTTATACCATAGGACTCTATACATCTGTCACTCTATACACCTTAAACTAAAGTCAAATATAGTCCAATGGTAACATTACTTATAGTATATATGCTTATATTTATATTTTTCTATTCTGTCAATCTTCTTTCGTTAAATTACTAATCTCTGCAACTGTTATCTAACCATTTGTACAAGAAGTCCCATGTTAAGTAATGCCTGTTTCCTCTTTATCCTTAATTTCCATCGTTAATCTGTCTATTTCGGCACATTCTAATATTTTCTTTATTACCTCTTCATCTATCGGTATACTCCAAGTTTTCCAATTTTGTGCATATGTGATTCTCGCTGCTGTTATACCATGTAACATTAAGTATGTAATTCTTTTGTTGTATTTCCCTGGTAGTATACCTAGTAAGAACAGTTCTGGTTTTAGATCTATTTGTTGTGTTGTCATCTCTTCTAACCAATCTACTCCCTACTTTGATGGAGTTGCAGTTTTCCAGCCTCAGGAGCTGAACAGCGTTTCTGCCTCATCCTCTTCCACCCGTTTTTCCTGAACTATCCCTTGCTCACGTAACACGTGAATCTAAAGCATGTGAAATTTTGGTTTGTTTATCTATTTACATACATCCCACCTTTATTGTTTTCAAAGATAATTCAAGAGGGGAATACACACAATATTCCTTCCTCCTCTTGTTTTCCAACCAACACCAATAACCCTGTGAAGTGAGTCGAGTTCAGAAAGCGCAACTGGACCAAGGTTACCCAGCTGGCTTTTGTTGCCTAACGTAGGGCTAGATCTCACAGCTGCCTGGTGATTGTACCCAAGGTCACCCAGCCAGCTTTCAGGCCTAAGCTGGGACTAGAACTCGCAGTCTCCTGGTGACTGGCCCAGCTGGCTTTCGTGCCTAAAGTGGGACTAGACGTCACCGTCTCCTGGTTTCTAGCCTCTTGCCTTCACTGCTATTATTGCCCTAATTATTACCATTCATTCACTCTGAGCATGTCAAAAAAGACTGCAAGGAGCCTTTCATCCTTGCAAGGATCATGGAACTTGGATAAGGCAACAGAGCTCATGTTGTTGAATGCTTTGCCCCTAGAGCACAGGAGTCAAACTCAAGGCCCTTGGGCCGAATTCGGCCCGCGGGGTGCTTAGATCTGGCCTATGAGGCCACCCTGGAAACAGTGAAGGACCAGCCCATGGGGCCTCTGCCAGCAAAAATGGAGCTTGGGAGGGTCACGCATGGCCTCCCCGAGTTCTGTTTTCGCTGGCAGAATTTAATTTAATTTAATTAATCATATTTCTATGTCGCCCAACTCCCAAGGGACTCTGGAGGCCATCGCAGCTGAAAACAGAACCCAGGCCGGCCATGTGTGGTCTCCCCGAGCTCCGTTTTCACCGGCAGAGGGCTGCAGGAGGCCATCGTGACCGAAAATGGCACCTCGATGAGTGACATGGAGCTGGCCACGCCCCCTTGGCCCCCAGAGGTCAAACACAACCCTGACGCAGCCCTCAATGGAGTTTGACACCCCTGCCCTAGAGGCTCACAATGCATCAGTTTAGTATAGTGGGTTAAAAACGCTGAGCTACAAAACAGGAATCTATGGGTTCTAGTTCCCCACTTCCATGCATCAAGTCAAGCTGGGTAACTTTGACCCAGATGGTCTTTCTTTGCATCAGAAAGCACCTACTGGCAAACCGTTTCCCAAAACCTTGCCAAAACAGCGTGGACTAGTCCTAACAATCACCAGGAATCCACTGATTTGAAGGCACCTCCCAAAAAGAGGTTCAGAAGGTTCAGGCACCTTCATTTCTCTTTAGGAAGATTATGAAAACCTTCCTTTTTTCAATGAGTTTTTTTTTTTAAGCTCCAGTTGATTGGCATAAGACTCTTCCTCTGTACGTCTTCGTTTTTACCTTTGACTGATTATTTTATTGGTTACAAAGATTTGGTTTGGTATTACTCTATAGTCCGTTGCCCAGGGTTTTTATGACTGAGGGGGTTAACAAATGTAAAAGACAGACAAACACAATGACTGAATGACTAATTCTTGCTATTCAAAATACGAGGAATACTAAACCACGTAACCAACTCAAAATCCGTAATTTAAAAGCGACTTTTTTTCTTTCTCTCGCTCTTTTTTAAAGCTCCAGGTTTAATAGCCATATATTACCATTGGGAAAACTGCTGCTTTATTGTTATGATCGTTGTCATAGAAATCCTTCCTAATCTTATCTCTGTTTGTCATTGCTTTCCCTCCTAAGATTGATCTCCTCTTTATGTCTCCAGCAAGCTCTACCATGTTTATCTATTCCTGAGCCCAAGAAAACAAATACATCCCCCCCATCTTCCTTCATTTCTGCAACAGCAAATTCACGTTGGTTTTATCTTTTTAATATTTAACATGAACTCAGATTAGTCACTTCCCATTGTTGTGTTTATAATTAGGTTTTCTAGCTCTTCTTTACTTTCTGCAAGTGTAACCTGCGTATCTTAAGCAACCCTGCCACAATAATTGTCGATTCCCACTTTTCTAATCCTGCCATTCTTATAACTCACTGTAATTTACAGTGAGAGTAATAACATGAATCTCTGCCTCGCTCCCTTTCCTGTTCTGAAGTACTCAACATTCAAGCAGCTTCTAGTTCCCCTAAAGCAGGGCTGTCCAACCTTGGCAACTTTAAGACTTGTGGACATCAACCCCCAGAATTCCCAGCTAGCTAGCTGGGAATTCTGGGAGTTAAAGTCCACAGGTCCTAAAGTTGAATATCCTGCCCTAATGGTACTACAACCAATTGTTCTGATTCACAATTAGCCTTAGTATCTTCTACATTCTAGCATAAACTAAGCAATCATATAATCAATGAACAAAATAAGCCATCCTGTATTGTCTAAAGTTTTGTTCCATATTTTTGTATAATGTATTTGACAACGTATTTGTTTGTTCTTATTCTAACTCTTTAACTCTTCTCCTAACATTTTAATGGGCATTACAGCTGCGCCTGTATAGTCTTACTGTACTGCCTGTCATACCTCACTTTCCGGTGATGTCAAATTTAATTTCTCTGTAAATGTTTCTGTGGTTTTATAATCCTGTTTCCCACTAAAGGTTTCTGTATAGTTTCTCCATCTTCCTTCTAATAGGCTTGTATTACATCCTTTCCTTAATTATTCTTGAGGAGTTTTATCTTGGCTGTCCATTTTCCTTTTTTAAAAAAAATTATATTGCTTTTCTTGTCCTTTTCATGTTTAAAGTTTCCTGTCCTGGTTTCTGGCCCAATGCCTTGACCACTAGACCAAGCTGGCTCCCATATGAGATAAGGGTATTCCTGATGACATTGTGGTCAGGGTCATAAAAGCTAGAGAGCTCTTCCACCACATTAAAGTGACAATCTCTTGGGAAGGCTTCATTTATCAACAAGACACTGAGAAACATGGCAAGAAAAGGCATTTGTTTCCCCAAACTCCATAGACACATGTAATCATATTATGCTTTTATATAAAGCACCCTTTAAATATCAGATGTCCATGAAAGAAAGTTACCTGAATATAATGTTCTCAAGATCAAAGGGGTATTCTATGATCCCAGTTGTTGGGACTCTGACCCGCAGGACGTCTTGTTGGGTTGGGAGATACCCTGGGGTGGCAATACGATCCACATCGGTAAGGTAGCTGCAAAAAGCATGTATGAGGGAGGGATTAAAGAGGTTTAAATTTGGCAGCCACATTAAATGCCTTTGAAGAGAGAAGATTATAAGTGATACAGAAGGACTGCTCTGTTACTCAAACTTTCAAGTTTCCAACAATATCCCACATCCAAGAATATAGAATTTATATCCTCTGCTTGTAGTGAGGCATAAATACTCCCAAACCTTTTATCTAACTTCCCATAATCTACAAAGATAGGCATTCTCCTGGTTACAATTCACCCAAAGACACAAAACAATGCAAACGATTTCTCAGCCAACCTGACTGGGACGTTCTGGGAGTTGAAGTTCAGAAGTCTTAAAGTTGGAAAGTTTTGGAGACCTCTGAATTACTGTATCAGCTGCTTCCTTCTGAAGAGACAGAGGTGATTTAACACCCCTATTCCTATTAATAACCTGGATCAATGTTTCCTAGATTGGTGGAACGGGTTGAAAAGGAACTGAGTGTTTCAATTCTATACGATAAGAAAGCTTTCCTCCCTCAGTGGCTATTCTTTAGCTGTGCAGGGAAGAGAGGGTGGTACATTTCGTATTTAATTTTCACCAAATGTCTTCAGTACAGAGATATTAAGAATTGCACACAATTGAGCATCCCATCTACACAACTTTTGGTGCATGGACCAAGGAATTTAACTTGGATGCTACTCAGCATGAAAACATGAATGCAGAAACGAACATGAGCTCCTAAGGCTTTTCAGATTTCAAAAGAAACCTTGATCAATACAAACAGCAAAACTATGGCCTTACTCGGACCACAATGTAAGGACAAAAGGGAAGGACTGTCACCAGAGGGGCAAATGGGTTCTGCGTAGCTCCTTCAAGATGACTATCAATATCCAGCAGATGAAGACTGCAAAATCTTAAGTCCAAATATTTTCCTCCCCACCAACGTTGCCTCAACACCAACTCTTTTTTACCACTGTACTCCAATCTAAGACCAAGGAGCTCAAAAGGCAAATAATATCCTGGGGGTGCATTCTATGCCCAGAACACCGAAAGCAACAATCTACTCTATTTTGCTCTATTTCTCTCATTCTGAGCACCACCATTCAAAAGCAGCAGGAACAAATTGGAGCAGATTCGGAGGAGACCTAGCAAGATTCAAAGGAGACTGGAAACCAAGCCCTATACAGAATGATTCAGGTATGCCTAGTTTGCGAAAGGCACAATTGAACACGGATACAATATTGTCAAATACATAATACCGAAATAATGTAAGAGCTTGTTACCTAGGCGGAATGGTTTCTGTAGTTCCAGAGGCAAGAACCAAACCAATGGATTAAAACTACCATACTTTTCAGAGTATAAAATGCACTCCGCCCCCTCAAAAGAGAGTGGAAATGTTGGTGTGTCTTATACACCAAACACAGCCATTTTTGGCCTCCCGAAACCCCACCCTGTGCAAAAACAGGCCCCACAAAAATGGGGCATGCAGAGGGTTTGGGAGGCCTGCAGAGTGCTCCTGGGGGCCGGGGAGGGCAAATACTTTTCTTGTTTACCATTTCGAAATGTTGGTGTGAATTATACTCCGGTGCGTCTTATACTCTGAAAAATATGTACATAGAAGGAACTTCAGGCTACTCAACAAGAGGAACTTACCAAAGTCCCTCTTCCTTTTAAGTTTTCAGGAAGGGAAGATATAAAAAAGTGACAGTAAGTTGGCTTACTATTTAGCGGAGTCAGAGAGCTGGTATTCTCGCCGCCGGTCATAACATTCTTGGATTCCTGGGTCATTCCACAATGTCTTAATTGCACTTACATAGGGTTGTTCAAAGGATGAAACCTTTTCTACATCCACTTCTCGGATCAGTAGTGCATTGGCCTTCAGGATGAGAGGAGAGAGCAAATCTGGTGTTAATGGCTTACTTGGATCTTATCCATGCCCTTTCAGCAGGAATGGACTTTTATTTACTCTTTGGAGATTCTCAGTCATCCAGGTTACAGTTGTCCCAAAGGTGTTTTTTTCAAGAGGCAACTGGACCTTCTGGTTTTTCTTTGAAGATGTTTTGCTTCTCATCCAAGAAGCTTCTTCAATTCTGTCCTCAGAACTTTCAGTATTTCAGAACTGATGAAGTTTCTTGGATGAGAAGTGAAACATCTTCAAAGAAAAACCAGAAAGTCCAGTTGCCTCTTGAAAAAGCACCTTGGGGGACTTTTATTTATTCATTTCCTTTTCCTATCCTACTGCTGGAACTGCATCTTAACACCAACAGAGCAGGAGGATTCAGTGCAAAATTCAGCTGGTGATCAATCCACAGTTGTTTCCCAGAGCATTTCCGCCCATAAAAAGCACCCTTTCCTTTAGACCAGGGCTGTCCAATCTAGGCAACTGGAAGACCCATGGACTTCAACTTTCAGAATTCCCCAGCCAGCATGGCTGGCTGAGAATTTGGAAAATTGAAATCCACAGGTCCTAAAAGTTGCCAAGATTGAACAGCCCTGGTTTAGACGAGGGCATGCACCATCAAATAGTATGGCAGGGGACAAAAGAGATTAAAACAGGTTTCTGCCACACTACCCAGACACAGATATACAAGTAGTCCTCGACTTCCAACCATTCATTTAGTGGCCATTCAAAGTTACAATGGCACTTGAAAAAAAAAGTGACTTATGACCGTTTTTCACACGTATGACGGTTGCAGCATCCCCATGGTCACGTGATCAAAATTCAGCCGCTTGGCAACGGGTTCACATTTATGACGGTTGCAGTGTCCCGGGGTCACATGATCCGCTTCTGACAAGCAAAATCAATGAGGAAGCCAGATTCACTTAACAACCCTGTTACTAACTTAACAACTGCAGCGATTCACTTAACAGTGGTGGCAAGAAAAGTTGTAAAATGGGGCCAAGTCACTTAGCAAATGTTTCACTTAGCAGCATACATTTGGGGCTTAATTGTGGTCGTAACTCGAGGACTACCCATACTTTGATTCTTACAAAAGCCAACTTCTAAATCTAGTTTGCACTGCTCTTTGAGGTCTTTGGGCAGCCCACCTCTGCAAAGTGGACTGGACAAAGAAAAGCAGACTTCTGTTTTTGTAAACCAGACAGGCTTATTGTTATCGGAATACATCACAGAGGTACATACTGTTGTGTAAAAGCAAAAAGTTGTGGTTGTAATGTTGTTACCTTCTACTGTGTTAAAGAATTGGGAGTCAGTGCCTTTTTTTTTCTTTTTTTCTCCCGTTACACTATATCCCTTCTTTTTCCCTCCCTCTCTTCTTACTTTTTCATGCTCTTTTTTCTTTGACTTTATACTTTGATAAACTAATAGAAAAGTTAAATGAGGAGAAAAAAAGAACAAAGAAATGCAGACTGCTGTGCTGCGATGAGCCTTACCTTATTTTGCTCATATTTGTATAGGATCTTTAAGGTCTCCATAGCCCTGATCATTGACTGCATGGCAGTGAAGATATTCTGGTACACCAGTTTGGTGAAACCCTTTTTATCCTCTTCAGAGTAGCCCGAGCCATGGATTATCCGCATCTGTTTAATGAAGGTGCTTTTCCCACTTTCTCCTGTGCCTGGAAAAAGAAATGTGGGACAGGATAGGATAAAATAGATTTTAAAACACAGCAACTTTAAATGGAAGTTTTATTTTTCTCTTGTTTTATTTTTTGGCACTATTTTTTATGATACAATTTGTTTTTAAGAGCCGGCCAAACAACACGGGGATAAAGCAGCCTACAAAAAGCCTTGTAAAATAAAATGGTGTGCTTATAATAGAAGCTGGCATTTTTTTTTGAAACAGAAGGAAGGTTAATTCTATGTTGCAATCGACCTTTCCGTGGAAGGACTAAAAAACTTTTATTACCCTTCAAATCACCCCACCCTGTAGTGAAAAGCTGCTCTGTTATGCACCATCTTCACCGAAAGAAGAAAGTGAGAATGAAAAAGACGAACAACATACCTAAGCTTAGCATGGAGACAGGAACAGGTTTTATATTACTTCTGTGATAGGAGAAAAGCATTCTGCACATGTGCTAAGGCACAATGTGATCATGAGATCAAGCATTGACACAGAAACTAATTCTGGAGTCTAGAATGGCATTTATCTTTCTTGGTTCCTGGTCGCATTTATAAAGTTGGGTAAATTACAAGCTCTCATAAATAATATGATAAATAATAACTATTCAAATTATGGGATCACTTTTTCTCAGTTGCTCAGTTCAAACAATTTTCTCCCAAACCATCTGACTGATTACTTGTCAAAAATCCACTCTTCCTGGCTGACTCTTCATAAAGATGGAAACCGTATTTTAATTTTAATACAGTGGAACATTTAAAACATGCCGTGTTGGAAGCTTTTACGAGACATGCTTATTACAACTTCTAGCATGATCCAATGCTGGTACACTATTGTTATTGTTACAATAGTGTTATCCAACATTGTTACAATATCTATCAAAAAGAAAAGCCAGGATGCAGAAGCTGATATACTGGCTAACAATGCAACCCCCAATTTTAATTTCATCACAAAGTTTTGTCCAGAAAGGCTGTTGTACACCTCAGAAATCAGTCATCTAGAAAAATGAAGAGGCTCTTCTAAGGCTTTTGCCTAAAATCATCTCCTTTGGAATATTTTACTTTTCTGACTATTCGCAAAAGATCCAACGGTACTTTCTTGTTACTCTGGCATAGTTTGGCTCCCTCCTAGTCATACCTTATTCCCAGAGGCAGTCAGGGGACATGTCTGTCTATAAGGCCCTGAAAATTAGCTTCCCTTGGCCAGTCTCTTAATTGTGTTTGTTGTGAGAAAAGAGGGGTTGCAACATTCTATTGATCTGTAGGTCTAATTCTTTACTCAAACAAGTAAAGGTGTTTTTGACAAGGTGATTTTTTTTCTTTTTCTCAGTAGGAAATAGTTACGATTACGAGAATTGTGTGAGGGACATACATATATGTATTTTTCAAGTGCTACTGTGAGTACAGTAAATGAAGCCAGTATGCTCTCACTTTATTTTAGATATTTATATGTTGCTTCTCAATAGTACTCTGAATTTTTAAAACATCCCTTCAACATCCAATTTACACTCCTTGTCGATATTTAAGCTCTGTATTGCTGGCCTATCTTTCAAGATTTTTCTCTTTCTTTCCTGATCAAACTTTAGCTCTTCCAGTTTTACAGTGCTTCCCAAACCTTCAATCCCATGCTAAAAACCCATGAAAATACAAGTAAATTATTGCAGCCTATTTAAAATATAACCCTTTTCTAGTAGCCTAGCAGTGAGGCAGACTGAGAAAATACGAGATTCTACGTTTCTGTGTTATTTGAATGAAACCCTTTGAAAGCAGCTGTGTCCTTTCATGTACAAAGATATTTCTATTCCATTTCATTCAATTCACCCATCAGAAATTGTGGGTGCTTCATCATTGAAGGTTTTTAAGAGGAGACTGGACCATTACTTGTCTGAAATGGTATAGTCTTTCCTGCTTGAGCAGAAGGTTGGACTAGAAGACCTCAAAGGTTCCTT
Source organism: Coluber constrictor foxii (assembly GCA_038048745.1). Classification (NCBI taxonomy): domain Eukaryota; kingdom Metazoa; phylum Chordata; class Lepidosauria; order Squamata; family Colubridae; genus Coluber; species Coluber constrictor. The sequence goes on along the minus strand of CM075958.1, from coordinate 21,716,379 downwards.
CCAACTCTATTCTAACTGATTGAAAAACTACTGGGTTGGATAATTAATACGTTCACAAACTTTACTGTAACGGCAAGATTTGAATGGGCCAATAAATCCATATGTATGTATGTGGCTCTAGAAAATATTTTCAAAGTCCACGATCCCATATTAAAATTTTAGGAGGCAGTATCTTCTTCCTTATATCTTTCTCCTCGCAATTATGCATTCTTGTGTAAAATAGAATAATGTTGAATAACCACTAGATGCCAGCACCAAACTTTACAAAGGCTGTTCTCTCCAGGGTAGTTTTAAACTGGCAAGGAAACCTAGAATTCCTGCCACTAAATTTCAAGTACTTTATGACAGGACAAATATGGCCGAAGTAAGTGGTAACAAACAAGGCCTGTGGCTGCACAATCTTTAGAGTTTTCCTCAGGTACATAGAGGAGTCACAGTGGCCAGCATTGGCCTCTGAATGGCAGGAAATGTGAGGTTTGTGGACTATCTAGATCTGGTATAAATACTAGGAACCTAGCTTCTAATCCCAGTGTGAGTAATAGAGTAATTCTTCCTGCCTCACCCAACCAAAACATCAGCCAGCAACTGATTGCAGCAATCCAAGCACTGGACAAGATCCACACCAGGTTGTCTCTTGCCAACCTGCTTCCTCTCTAGAAACTAAAGCCAACAACTTTGGGATATGTTTACATGACTTCACCAATTTTCTTCCTATGCAAATAGAAGATAACACTTCTAAAGGAAACACACCAACAGTACTTTATATGAGTAGTCACACTTTTTTTGGCAGGGCAAAAGTGAGTGGTAAAAATTAGCAGCTTATGCTGTATTAAAAAAAATGCTCATAGAATGAGCAGATTTTTGCTTTGGCAAACAACGGACAGCTCAATTAGAAAGGCCTTTTCTTTTCCTTCTCACGCACACACATCAACATTGACAAGTCAGGACGATTTGGGGCAAAACAGTTTTTAAATGATGACATTTTAAGGATTCTCCAGTGGACTGGGAGGGAATCCGTGCACATCATAACTTCCTCCAGATGATGCTACTGCTCAATGACAGATTGGCACTGCTGAGAGTTTTCCTCATAAGCATAAAATGTGGGCACATTTAATAGAGTGACCAACGATTGGAGTTCTAAATGTTCTTTATAACCATAAGGAAGCTACTACATGACTTCCTATATTCAGTAAACAAAAACAAAGTAGTGTAGTATATCCGAACAATTCTCAATAGTTAAAATTAATTATGCTTTAAATAATCAGAAATAGTAACAAGTGTTATATACCAAAATGATTTTTTTTAAAAAATGGAAATTATTTCTACCTACAATCAATTCATAGGTGTCCAAAAATTTAAAAATTGCCCCAAACTTGCCAAGACTGTAGCAATTTCGTTCCCAAGATTCCATAACATTACAGAGTTCTTCCGTGAAGTGTTGTGAGATTTCAGACAAGAAAATGAAAACTCTGCAACTCTTCAGCCATTTGTAAAGTACCATAATTTGTAGCCATCCCCTGGAAGTGTTACAAGAGCTATACTGCCTAATTATTTTATATAGAAACACTGCAAATTAATGAAAAAAGATTTTGCATTATCTTCAGAACTGTGCATGGTAATACATTTCTGAAGGTCACCTAAATAAAACCTTTTTTAAAAAAATTAAACTTGACAAATACCATTCCGACAGGCAAAGCTTCACTCGGTTAAACCTTAGAAATTCCATACAGAGATGAGCAGCATTAACAAACCACAGTGCTCTATTTCAGGTGTCTCCAAACTTGGAAAATGTAAGACTTGTTGGCTTCAGCTTTCAGAATTCCTCAGTCAGCCATGCTGGCTAGGGAATTCTAGGAGTTGAAGTCCACAAGTCTTAAAGTTGCCAAGTTTGGAGATTTGGCTTGGATAGTTGGAAGCCTTCTCTTAGCTCACTTGCTAAGAATCTAATAGCCATGTCACTATCTCAGACTAGTCAAGTAAACAATTCTTAAGGATGGTAATTGGTGTGCACTTATTTACAAGGATTTAATCCTATATCCATTCCTATTGTCAGATCAGAATATTTCTAGCACACTATTAGCTAAAAAAAGAATTTGTTTTTAAAAAATGGTCATTATTTCCTGACAAAACAGCACCATGTTTTCTATCCCAGCTGAGCAAAGATACATACCGTGTCACTTAAGGGATACTAATAAATGCAATTATAAGGATACGGGGCAAAACAACAATGCCAAAGAACACAAAATAATCTAACACAATATCGGTGCACGAAATTGTGTACACTCATGAAACAAGATCTGAGGGGATTTCCATGATCATTCTGGCTAGCAACAGTAACAAAGTACAAGGATGTAGGATTTCTTTATTTTAGAGAAACACCTACCATTCATCAATGTGTCCATGTAATTTTAAGAAATACAAACAAATATCATAGGATTAAAGCTCTGCATTATGGAGACAACAGTGTATTCAATTAACCTTTTGCTCACTTGCTTTCAATTAGCCCTCCTCTATAATCTAATAAACAATTTCAAAAAAATACCACTCTGCAAATTTGTTTTGTAGCCAACTGCCTTGATTATATGAGACCAATTTTTAATAATCTTTCCTTTGCTAGAGAGGTTGAAATTTTTGTATCTTCCAGTGATGGAGAAGAGTTATTCATTACCTGCTATTTTATATTCCACTTTTTATGCTCTTTGACATAAAACCCAGAATTGAAGTCAGCACACCAATAACTATGCCAGTAACTTAAACTGTCCTACAAACACAGAATCATTACTTATCAAAGTAAATGTATTTCAAAAGTAATGTCATTATTGGGGTTTTTTTAAATGAATGTTTAAAATACACAGTAATACTAATGTTATATCATGCTACACTAGTTGCAAAAGATTTGTTTTAATAGTTACTAAGGTACAAGAAACACCACAATCATTTGGATGAGGGCTAAAGTCTGGCAAGAAAAACAGTGTGGAACCAAAACATGAGAAGGCAAAGGTTAGTTATGGGGAAAACTAATTGTTAATGATATAAAACAGCATTTCTCAATCTTGGCAAGTTGAAGGCAGATGGACTTCACCTCTCCGAAGATGGCTGGGGAATTCTGGGAACTGAAGTCCACGCACCTTCAACTTACCAAGGTTGAGAAACACTAATATAAAAAGATGTAGTATTATAACTGGAAATTCCCTATTCCACAACTATAATAAGCACCCATAGTGCAACAAGATCCACATTTCAAAATTTCTCTTTTCATAAGGATTACCTTATGAAATTACCATGGAAAAATATTCATTAAATTTTGAAAAAGTTTAAAATATTGAATCCACTGATAGGTTTTTGCCCTTTAGCTCTGGGCTATATAAAAAGAACATCAATGTAGTTGAAAATTAATTCTGGGACTGATGGACTGCATCCGAATTCAAAACAGGATATCAGCCTGAATTAAATCTGAATCCAAGACTCTTCAGAGCAACAGAGATTTACAAATCAGTTCTGCACTTTTTTTAAAAAAATGTTCTACTAACACCAGCGTCATAAGATCTGAAGTGACAGAGATTTATTTCCCCCAAAAGGTTATTTCAACTAAGAAATGAATTAATAGTACAACTGAAAGAAAATTCATTCTGTGAACCCAGAATGCAAAGTCTGATGTTTACAATTAAGCAAGTCACCTGTTGCCCAATGCAGGCCTTAAAACACTTAAAAACCAAACCTCCAAGGCAGAAGACCCCAAAACAAGAATACAACCCTCATCAGGCCTATTTTCAGCCTTATTCAGTATTGAAAGCTAAAGTTTAAAACCAAATCTTTAAAAATGCTGCTAAGGCTTAAAGTTCATAAATATTTTTCCACACCTGAGTATGTTTCATTTGGGACACAAGGGAGGCAGGTGGGCAGAAGAGAAGCAAAAGAAAGACTGCACAAAGTTGTATGGGAGGACTCACATCACTGCAAACATCAGTGATGAAAGCTGTCAAAAATGACATAGAGGAGAAGGAATAGCTCAATAGAAAAGAAAGTAGGAAAGCAAATTCCTTTGAAAGCATGGAAGACTGAAAATAAAATTGCTAGGTATGAGGAAGTAATGTATCTAAACAGCACTGGCAGACACTGTACCAAAGGAAAAGTCACCAGAGAGGGTGGAGAGGAGAAGAGGATAGAGGCTTTAGACTTCATACTTTTGAGAGTAAGGCAAACATTCCACACACACAGATGGAGACAATTATGAAGGGGGTGACTTTGGAACAGGGGGAGGGGGAGGCAAAGAAAAGGCGCTGTGAGATCCGTTTAGCTAGGAAGCAGGATATAAATTATAGAAAAACAACACGGAAGGAATCTAAAGGGTTGCAAACAAGACTAAAGGAGGATGGGCAGGACAGATATCTTATTATCTATGTCTGCCATAGGAAGGGGGGTTTTTTACTAGAGAGAGGGGGAATGCAACACTTATATAAAAGGAAGGTGGCCAGTAGTCAGGAAGAGTCTCTAACAAGAGGGTTATTGGCTAGGGAATATAGATCCCAGCACATGCACATCATACAAGGTCCCTCAGTGAAATTGTAGCCTTCTCCGTCAAGATTCTGACTGTACCTGCTCTTCTTGATACCCGGTTCCTCTCCCACCAGGATTAGCCAATTCTCATTACTTAACACCACGCATCTAAGAATTATTACCATGGCTACTTCAAAACTTCTTTCCTGTTTCTTAATCACCTGGTTCTATTTGAGAAATGCCATCCTCAACCTGCATATAAGCCTATCAACTGGTTCTCTGTGCCTTATCAAATTATGCATGTTAAATTTATTACTATCCCTTCTCTGGAAAGAAGAGACAGAATGAACAAGGCCAGAAAAGTGTATGCTCAAACATGGAATGTTTCTAAGAGGTGTGAGGATAGTGGAATATTAATCTTAAATTAATGGGTAATAACAAACTCCAAGAAAAAATTTTTTTTTTACAAAACTGACTGCAGTTCCTTACATTCTAAAATTCCTGCTCAGAGTGCAAATGAACAAGCAGAGTTTCCTGTAAGAGTTTGATGTTAATCAATGTAACCTCCCTCCCCTCTCCTCTCCATCTTCTTTTCTAAACAAACTCCAATATTTTGGCATTTGAGATACTACTAAGTATGTATACCCAACAACAGCCAGGCAAAGCAAAGTACAAAACAAAGTGACAATAATGTTATTTTTTTAAAAAAAGCTGACCACCACAGAATTAGAATAGAGAAAACACTTGGGAAAGTGTCAGAAATAAGGGTGGTTGAAATAGGATGCAAAGCCCCACAAATAATTGGATGACAAGGAGTGAAAGTTAAAGACCGAAAAAGGGTGCAAATGAGGATATAAAAATCAACAAGATTTTAATGCACACAAATCCTAGAAAAGTATTCCTGCTGCCAATTACAGTCGCTTCAGTAAAACATCACACAATCAATGATCAAACAGGCCCAGCAATGAAATATGCTTAGAATATGTTGAGCTGATCTGTCAGGAAATGAGGGAGAGGTGGAAATAGAAGCCAAATAAATCCCACCCTAATATCACATGGGATTCAGAGGATGAAGGAATGACAAATGCAGGAAGAACAGAAAAAGGCCCTTACACAGATTTCCATTTCAAGAAATTTCTGAGGAGGTTTTGGGGAGGAAATGAAACTCTCCCTTTCTTTTTTGACTCTACTTCAGAGAGTTGCTATGAATATTAAGGACCCACAAAGAGGAGGAAGGATGTTGCCTAAAAGAAACCATCTCCTCCTTATATAATAGGGATGTAAAAGTCCTCCTTAAGAAAAGGAGCACCTGAACTGTCTACCTGGACAGCAAAGAAGCCTTGAACCCCTTCTGAGGCCCGTCCTAGCTCTCTCCCTTGTGAGGATGAAAGAGCAGAGTGGAAAAGGACCCTTGAGACACTCAGCCTGAGCAAGGAGGTGGGCAGGGTGGATTAGACAGAAGCAAAGAGGAAGGCAGGCAGGGCTAGAGAAAAAGCAGCATTTCTCTCATAAATACCATTAAGAAAAGCAGAAAAGCCACCTGAAACCAGCAGGACCTACCAGAAAGGAAACAGTAAGTAGAGTAATGAAGAAGGCACACAGAGATACATGCAAACGATGGCAGATGCACGTCTGTGTATAAACACAATACTGCATATTTCACGCTAATCTATAACTGTGTATATATAAATAATTGCACATTTAATATACATATAACTGCATATATAAAATTGTGTATACAACTCAGATATACTTATTTGCACACACATATACATGATTGCACAGATATACAATTGTATATATCATATGCACACGTGTACACATAATTCTCATACACATATATAAAAATGTGCGCACCTATCAGACATGCATACCTATATCACATGCACACATTTACATATAACTGTATAATCTCACACACAGCTGTAAATACATGACTGCAAACATATAGACTTGTTTGTATATCATACACACAAGTGTACATATAATTGTGTGTATATGTCACATACACATGTATACAAATAGTTGTGTGTACATATCAAGCACATAAATATAACACATGTATACAAATAATTGTGTGCACTTATCAGGCATGTAAATATCACATGCACACATGTATACACACACACATTTATAGATAGATAGATAGATAGATAGATAGATAGATAGATAGATAGATAGATAGATAGATAGATAGATAGATAAGATACACATATACACACATACATACACATGTGATTGATTGATGATTGCAAACATGTATACTTGTGTTTGTACAGAACACATACACACAGGAATATTTACAATTGTGTCTATATATCTATCTCAGACACCTATATATCATGCACATAGGTATACATATAATTGTGTGCACATATCACACATACATGTATAGATATAATTGTGTATATATATCTCACACACCCTGTCCACAGTTACGATTACATCCACCGATCTCCCTTACGGAGGCATTTAAGTCACCCAACCGCCTATACGGACACACGTGTCCACGCACAGGGGATGTTCAGACGTAACCCTTCCAGGGACCCAAGCAAAAAAAGCCACCGCGGAGGAGCAGCGGGCACCGCGGGCCCTCGGGAGGGAAGCGGGGAAGGAGGACCCTCCAGCCGGGCGTCGCTCGAGGCGGGGAAATGCGCAGCAGAAATAAGCCCGGCCGAAGAGCCGAGGGGGGAGCCGGCCTTTCCGGAGAGCCTGGGGAGGACGGGGGGGGGGAGCAAGGGATGGGGCCTTCCCACCCCAGAAGAGGCAGCGTCGCCTCCGCCTTTCCTCCCCGCTTGCCCGGCCTCTCCCTTCCCCGCCGGACTGACCGAGCAGGAGTAGCTTGAGCTCCCGGCGGGCGTCGCGCTTGTCCCTCCGCAGCTGCTTCTCGATCTCGGCGTTGATGCGCTTCGACTCTTTCACCTCGTCGCTGAGGCAACAGGCCATCATGGACTCCAGCGTCATGGCTGCTGCTGCCGCCGCTGCTGTTGCCACCGGCACGGGCGGAGCCGCCGCAGCCGCCGCCACAAGAGGCGGCGGCGGACGAGGAGGAAGAGAAAGGCGGCGGATGAGGGAAGGAAGGGCCTGCTCAGGCGGCGGCGGCGGCGGCGGCTTCGCGCTCCCGGCCGCCCGGCCGCGGCGGCGGCTCCGGCTGCTGCTGTTGCTCCGCCGCCCCCTCAGCGACGGCGACCCAGCCCCGTCACGCCAACCCAACTTCCCAGCTCGCCTCACAACACGCGGTCAACCGAACCTTCCTGCGAGCACCCAGCGGGGACGGACGGCGGCCGCGCCCAATAGGAAGGCGGGCGCGCGCGCGCGGGTGGGTGGGTGCGTAACGGCCTTCTTGCCCCCCCCACCCCCACCCCGCCTCTCCCTTCCAACCACCACACAGTGACGGACAGAAAACACCGGGAGGGTCTGATTGGCCGCGCGGGACGGAGAGACGCGACGTGGCTCGGCCAATGGGCGAGCGAGCCCCCTCAGGCGGGAGGCGGGGACGGCGGGGCGCCGCCGCTGAGCAAGGAAAGGATTGGTCCCGACGGCCGCACGACGACCAATCCGAGAACGGAGGTGGGGTGGGAAGAAGTCCGGGAGGTTTTGCTGGCGTGTGAGGAGACAGAGAGGGTTTTTTAATTATTATGTGAGACCCGCCCTTTTTTATTTATTTATTTATTTAAAGCAAGGTTGGTTGTTAGATAAGAGATGGCGGGGGAAATATACGGTCTGAGCGTTTGGCTAGAGTAGGGGGTGCGCATGCGCGGGGCGAGTAGATGGGGGCGCGCAGCATTATGGGTCGGTGGAGGACTTGGGGGGCATCGAGTGGAAAGGGCTAGAGGAGCCCAAACGTTTTGTTTTAGTTTTATTTTTAAATAGTGCCTCTGTGCGCGGGCAGAGTGACGTTCCCTCTCTTCCTTGACTTTTGCCGGTCCGATTTGCCAGAATTTATATGTATACAGCTGCAAACGGGGAAATAATTCAAGATTTAAATAGAACCCCCAACAAGGCTTTGACCAGACACCTTTGCCCAAGGCCTAACTTGTGCCTGAGGGTGTTGTGTGAATCCAGTTTACTTGATGGCTGTAGCATTCAAGGGCACGTCCTTGGCTGGGTCCTTGATTTAAGCCAATTTCTGGGTGTAGGAAGAAATATCCTTCTGGGTCCTGCTCCAAGTGGGGAAAAAGACACTGGAAACATGGAGACTGCTTGGAAAGATGATTTAATGGTGGACAGGATCACATGGTTTGAGTTCCTGAACAGAAAAGGGCTGAGATGCTGCGAGTCTCCCGGTTTTATGCCCTCTCTGGCTTTGAACTTCCTGGGGCCCAGAAAGAGTATCCTGATTGGTTGTCAGACTCCCAGGGGTTGGGGGGTCTTAGCTAGCCTTGCTGGCTGATGTAATCTTCCCAGGTGCCATGAGGTGAGTTTCTGTCCTAGATGGGTCCTATTGTGTGAGTTTCTGTTGCTAGATGGGTCCTATTGTGTTGCAGATGACGGTCCATTGACAAAGATTGAGTTTCTGTCTCTCGCCCATTGACAAAGGGTGGGGGCAGGAAGATGGAAGCTGCTTTGTCTTTAAAAACATGATTCTCCATTTCTCATCCAGGGAAACATAATATTCTGCCTTTTTAATATTTCCCAAAATACTGTATTTTCCTGCGTATAAGACTACTTTCTAACACACAAAAATCTTCTCAAAAGTTGGGGGTCATCTTAAACGCCGGGTCTCATTCTCATGTAACCAGGCAGACCAGCCCATAAGGCTCTGACGAGCCTTAAATGGCTCTGAGGACGGTCGTCTTATACGCCCAGTCGTCTTATACACCGGAAAATACGGTATTTCATTCCTCTAGGAAAGGGGTGGGTGCTAACTTCTTACACCCCCTTTAAATCTGAAATTTATCTTGGATTAAAGCTAATGTCACCTCTCTCGCGCACATAAAACAGCTAGGAACAATTTAACTCATAGGAGTGAGAGAGAAACTGAGTTAGGAAGGAAGGAAGGAAGGAGCAGAAGGAATGTATAGGAGAGTGGGAAGGAGGCAGTGGGAGGGAAGGAAGGAAGGGAAGGAAGTGTAGGAAGAAATATCCTGGGTTCTGCTCCAAGTGGGGAAAAAGACACGAAACATGGAGACTGCTTGGAGAGATGGTTTAATGGTGGGCAAGATCACATGGCTTGAGTTCCTGAACAGAAAAGGGCCAAGATGCTGCGAGTCCCCGGGTTTTATGCTCTCTCTGGCTTTGAACTTCCTGGGGCCCTGAAAGAGTATCCTGATTGGTTGTCAGACTCCCAGGGGGTGGGGGGGTCTTAGCTAGCCTTGCTGGCTGATGTAATCTTCCCAGGTGCCATGTGGTGAGTTTCTGTCCTAGATGGGTCCCATTGTGTTGCAGATGTCCTTTGACAAAGGATTGGGTTTCTGCCTCTGGCCCATTAACAAAGGTGTGGGGGGCAGGAAGGCGGCAGCTGCTTTGTCTTTAAAACATGCTTCTCCATTTCTCATCCAGGGAAACATAATATTCTTTTTAATATTTCCCAATATATTTCATTCTTCTAGGAAAGGGGCGGGTGCTAACTTCCTACAAAACTCTATACCGTTTCAGACAAATGGTTATCCAATATCTTCTTAAAAACCTCCAGTGATGGAGCACCCACAACTTCTGGAGGCAGGTCGTTCCACTGGTTAATTGTTCTCAATTGTGTTGCAGATGGGTCCTATTGTCAAAAGATTGAGTTTCTGCCTCTGGCCCATTAACAAAGGGCGGGAGGCAGGAAGGTGGGAGTTGCTTTGTCTTTAAAACATGTTTCTCGGGGAAACATAATATTCTGCCTTTTTAATATTTCCTAAAATTTTTCATTCTTCCAGGAAAGGAGTGGGTGCTAACTTCCTACATGGGTTTTCATAAAACATTGGAAACGACAAGCTAAAAAACAGGGACCTCCACTTACAACTATTCATTTAGTGACTGTTCAAAGTTACACCACCACTAAAGCTAAAAGATTATTGGAGCTGAATTAAGATTATGGATAGAAGAAATGACTCAACAACATATTGATTTAAAACCTGAGTTGTTCCTACTGGGTATCCTACCAGAGAAAATTAGTAAATTACTTTGATTATACATGTAATAACTGCAGCAAGAATAATATTTGCACAAAGATGGAAAGGAGAGAAAATCCCTTTAGAAGGGGAAGTAATCAGAAAAATTTTGGACTGCGCAGAGATGAATAGATTAACATGATTAAAGAGAAAGAGGATAGGGAATATTTTAAGATATGGGGGAAATTTTACGATTGGATAGAAAAGAGATCCAGTAAGATAAAGAATTTGATAAGCAAACAGGAGAAAGTTACATTAAATATATGTATTTTGGGGGAAATATTGAAATAGAGAAATGGGATTTATTAAGGAAGAAATAATAAGAGGAGGAGTAACAAAAAGAAGTCACTGAAGACACCGAGATGACACACGGAAGGACTGATGTTTGTTTGTCTTAAAAAAAATAAAAAAACTTTTTATAAAAAAAAGTTATGCCACCACTGAAAAAAAAGTTGACATGAGCATTTTTCACACACCATTGCAGCATCCTCACGGACACATAAAAAATTCATATGTTTGGCAACTGTCATGTATTTATGACACTTGCCATGTCCTGGGGTCATTTGATCCCCTTTTGCAACCTTCCGACAAACAAAACCAATGGGGGACTTATTAAACTTTTTTTAAAAATTAATTGCAGTGATTCACTTAACGACTGTGACCGGAAAGGTTGTAAAATGGGACAAAACTTACATAACTGTCTTGCTTAGCGATGGAAATTTGGGACTCAATTATGGTCGTAAATCAAGGATTACTTGTATTCCAGGTTGCATCTGAGGGGCCTTACGTGTCATATGAATGCAACTTCAAGATCTGGACCTGGACTTGCAAAGGTGCTGTGTAAATCCGAATGTTTTCATCACCATTTTCCTACCAAAATGGAGACCCGAAGCTGAATTCATGCACAGAGATGCTGAGCCCTGGCCACTCAGCTAACAAAATCACAGAGTTGGAAGGGACCTTGGAGGTCTTCTAGTCCAACCCCCTGCTCAAGCCATGGCTTTCCAATCTCTTCTTAAAAGCCTCCAGTGATGGAGCACCCATAATTTCTGGAGGCAAGCTGTTCCACTGAATAATTATTCTCGCTGTCAGGAAATTCCTCCTTATTGGTTGCTTCCCTCATTGATTAGTTTCCATCCGTTGCTTCTTGTCCTGCTCTTGTCGTGGACAGCGATGAAAGCAAACTGATCAGCCCAAAGTTTTCATTCGAGGCACCAATATCCAGCCTCAAATTAGCCTACTTTGGACTTTGAAGAAGCAGGAGAGGAAGACTATTGATATCTCTGAACTTGGAGAGACTCCTGAGAAGACCATGGACAGCCAGGAAAACAAACAAATGGATCATCGAACAAAAACCAAGCCAAAATTCTTGTTCAAGGGATTGGTGGCCAAGCTCAAATTATCCTACTTCTAATAGGTGATGTGAAGACCCAGATCTCTTGAGGGGGCTCTGTTCCTGGGAATGGTGGAAGGAAAGAGAAGAAGAGGGAGGACTAACACAGCAAAGTGGATGGACTCTGTTATCACCGTAATGGCAGGGGTGAAATGCTCCCGGTTCGGACCAGATCACCTGATCCGGTAGCGATGGCGGCGGGTGGTTCAGAGAACCGGTAGCAAAAATCCCTGCGCCCCCTCCCCCATGCCCAGCTGAGCCATACAATCATCAGAGGCTTTTTTACTTTTAAAAGCATTTTTTCTACAACCTCTTCCAACAAAAAAATGCTTTTAAAAGTTTTTTTAAAAAGCCTCTAAAGATCGCACGGCTCAGCTGGGATCATCGGAGGCTTTTCAAAGCATTTTTTTCTGCAACCTCTTGGCCGAAGAGTTGGTAAAAAAAATGCTTTGAAAAGTCTCTGACGATCCCAGCTGAGCTGCCTAATCAGCAGAGAGGTGTTTTTAAAAAAGCCTCTCTGACGATCCCAACTGAGTTGCCTGATCGGCAGAGGCTTTTCAAAGCATTAGAAAAAATGCTTTGAAAAGTTTTTTTTTTAAGTTGGCCACCCCCACCCAGTCACATTAACCACCACCCCCACCAAACCACATCCACAGAACCGGTAGTAACAAATTTTACATTTCACCCCTGCATAATGGATACCAGTGGAAGAACTGAAGGACCAAGTTGGAGACAGATTGTCGTAGAGAAAATCTATGAGTCTCTAAGAGTTGACAGTGACTGGTTGGCATGTACCCAGTGATGGGATTCATCCAGTTCGCACCACTTTGGGAGAACCGGTTGTTAACTTTCTGAATAGTTTGGCAAATCGGTTGTTGGAAGAAATCATTAGGGCAGAGAACCGGTTGTTAAATTACTTGAATCCCACCGCTGCATGTACTTTACTTAATCAGTCAATGCAAAAACCCAGTTCTGAGAAGTCCATGATGCGGAGGAAGGAAAGAGAGAAAGAGGATCACTTGAATCAAGATGGATCGAGTCACTTAGAGCAAGACCTGAAGGAATGCTGGGATGGATCTTCCTGGAGATCTGCCTAGGTGGCTTCTAAGAACCAGCACCAATTGGATAGCACATTATCAATCAATAAGAATATTTATTTATTTATTTATTTATTAGTTCGATTTATATGCAGCCCTTCTCCGGAGACTCAGGGTGGCTGACAATGCATTAAGCAATAGCCTTCATACTTTTGTATATACCTGCTTAGTAGGGCTTTTGCCCCCCCCCCAGCGGTGTTCTTTTTTGTACAAAGTTTACCACAATTCACAGATTGTGCGCGAGCATAGCAAGTTTGCACGTTCACTCACATTTGCGAGCCAGCAGTGAAGGTAAGTGAATTTCACCCCTGCTCCAATGCAATCCTTATGTTTGTTTGTTTTTACCTTGCCTTTATTATTTTTACAAATAACTCAAAGCGGCAAACATACTTAACACTCCTTCCTCCTTTTATTTTCCCTACAGCAACAACCCTGTGAGGTGGGCTGGGCTGAGAGAGAGTTACTGCTCAAAGTTACCCAGCCGACTTTCATGTCTAAGGTGGGACTAGAACTCACCATCTCCTGGTGATTGGCCCTAAGTCACCCAGCTGGTTTTCATGCCTAAGGTAGGTCTAGAACTCACCATCTCCTGGTGATTGGCCCCAAGTCACTCAGCCAGTTTTCATGGCTAAGGCAGGACTAGATCTCACCATCTGGTGATTGGTTCAAAGTCACCCAGCTGGCTTTTATGTCTAAAACGGGACTAGAACTCACCGTCTCCTGGTGACTAGTCCAAGATCACCCAGTTGGAGTTCCTCCCTAAGGTAGGACTAGAAGGCTGAAATTAACTTAGAGCAGTTTCTCATCTCTGATATATATGTATATTTTGCTCAGATTTGTGCAAATCATCCTGAAATGTAACACACTCACTTTGCAAATTAAAATTGGCAATTTGTTTAAATTAAATATATATATATATATATATATATATATATATATATATATATATATATATATATATATATATATATATATATATATATATATATATATATATATATATATATTTCTTCATACTTCTAACACATTCCAAATTCTCAGACTGGAACACCAATTAACTGAAGGCACTGAATTTTGCTACAAATGCTATTCTGTCATTCAAGGGCTTGGCTCAGCCAAAAAATACTGGACAAAAATACATACGTGGTTGGAGAAGATGATACAACAGCATCTTTTGAAACCCGAAATATTCTTGTTGGGGATTTTACCAGAGACTTAGAGTAAAGAAAATTTATATCTGATTATTCATGTATTAACTGCAGCTAGAATTGAACTGGGAAAGTGAAGAGATTCCTACAGATGAAAATGTGATTAGGAAAATATTAGAACGTGCAGAAATTAATAGGTTAACACTTGCAATTAAAGAGAAGGAACAAAGGAGCCTGGATAGCTCAGCAGACTAATGCATTGTGCATTGTGATTAACTCCAGCTGTCTACAATTATTGTAAGTTTGAATCTCCCCAGGCTCAAGGTTGACTCAGCCTTCCATCCTTTCTAAGGTAGGTAAATTGAGGACCCAGTTTGTGGGGGCAATAAGCTGACTTTGTATAAATATAAATATACAAAAGTATGAAGGCTATTGCTTAACACATTGTAAGCCTTTACTCTGACTAGTAAAGTATAGAAAATATATCAATATAATTAAATAAGATGAGGATTATTACAGTATTAAATATGTATATCAGTATTAAGTTAAGAGTAGACAAATAATATGGTTGTAAATTGTCATTGTTATCGCACAAGACATTTGTACTCAGACGACACACTGTTTAATGGAAGATGGATTGTTTGTATTAAAATTTTAAAAAAATAATTTTAAAAAAGGGATTGGCTCAGAAATGCAGGAACTAAAAAGGGGGAAATTATTAACTTAAATTTAAAAAGATTAAACTCCAGGGCTATGAACTAGCAAGAGTAGTGAAGCTGTTCTGGGTACAGGTAATCCTCGATTTACGACCACCCTTAAGCCCCAAACGTCTATTGCCAAGCAAGACAGTTCAGTGAATTTTGCCCCGTTTTATGACCTTTTTGCCACAGTTGCTAAGCGAATCACTGCAGTTGTTAAATGAATCAATCACGTGGTCGTTAAATGAATCGATCTTCCCCTTTTGACTTTGCTTGTTGGAAGCCAGCTGGGAAGGTTATAAATGGGGATGGCACCAACCTCGGGACAGCGCAACCATGTTTAAATGCACGCCAGTTGACAAGCATCTGAATTTTGATACGTTGCTGCAACGGCTATAAGTGTGAAAACTGATCAAAAGTCACCATGCTTAGTGCTGTTGTAACTTCGACCAGTCACTAAACAAGCGACTGTACGTCAAGGACTATCTTTATTTGAGGCATTTTTGCATGAACAGGAACAGGTCAGTATGATTTGGCTGCAAAAAAAAGATTTTTTTTTTCTTAAAACAGCATCTCTTCCCCCTCCCATCCCATTGCCTTTTCTCCTCACCAGAGGGCGCTGTGGTTCTTCTGCAAAAGCAGCCCTTTAATAAACCAGGGTTTGTTTCAGCTTTTCCCTAACCGTTAAGAGTATTTTTAAGCACAGTAAATAAATAAAGAGTGGCAGGCTTTTTTTTTTTTTTTTACTAACTCAGCGGCTGTGTGCAGCAAAAGGCTGCCCAAATTAGTTCGGGTGGCACTCTTCTACTTACAAATTCTCCTTGGTTCCCTCTTTTCCCTCCCCAATTTCAAAGTCAGAAAACGCTCCCCACCATTTCCTCCTGGGTCCTTTGCTTCGGACTGAATGAAAGTCCAGGAGGTATAAAACTAACCAAAGAGAGAAGCAACCTGGAATTAAGGAGAAACTTCCTAAGAGTGAGGACAATAAAGCAGTGGAACAGCTTGCCACTAGAAGTTCTGGGTGCTCGAAGTTCTGGGTGCGCACTCATCAGGGCTGCGCTGCGGAAAAGCTGAACTTCTGGGTCCCTTCCAGATTCTATTCTGTTCTATATTCTACTTATTTTTTATTTTATTTTTATTTATTTCTTTTGTCGAGGACATATTAGATAATATACTGTATTTTCCTGCGTATAAGACTACTTTCTAACACACAAAAATCTTCTCAAAAGTCGGGGGTCGTCTTATATGCCGGGTCTCATTCTCCTGTAACCAGGCAGACCAGCCCATAAGGCTCTCACGAGCCTTAAATGGCTCTGAGGAGGGTTGTCTTATACGCCCAGTCGACTTATACGCCGGAAAATACGGTATATATAAGTATAAGCATGAACTGAATACATAAAATGAATACAATTAAAGGGAACTTTAGGACAGGGACTGTAGGCATGCTGGTGCTCTTATGCATGCCCCTTACATTCTATTCTATTCTATTCTATTCTATTCTATTCTATTCTATTCTATTCTATTCTATTCTATTCTATTCTATTCTATTCTATTCTATTCTATTCTATTCTATTCTTATTCCTATTTATCTGGCCCAGAATGCGGCCGCGCGGGTGATTGTGGGAGCGACAGGGTGCTCCCATGTAACACCTCTCCTGCGCGAGCTGCACTGGCTTCCGGTGGTCTTCCGGGTGCGCTTCAAGGTATTGGTTCTCACCTTTAAAGCGCTCCATGGCTTAGGGCCTGGGTATCTATGAGACCACCTTCTGCCACCAATAACCTCCCACCGGCCAATACGCTCCCACAGAGAGGGTCTCCTCAGGGTGCTGTCGGTCAAGCGATGTCGACTTGTGTCCCCCAGGGGGAGAGCCTTCTCTGTGGGGGCACCCACCCTCTGGAACGAGCTACCCCCAGGGATACCACTGATCCCGGACCTCCGTACTTTCCGCAAGGCCCTGAAGAGTTTTTTTATTTCAGCAAGCCGGGGCTGGCTTAAACATTTTTTTTAACGGGTTAATTTTACGGGTAAGGGGTTTTAAATTGGGGAAGCCAAATTTATTTAATTATGTCTTAAATTATTTTAATTTTCATACTGTATGTATTTTAATTTTGGCTGTTCATCTTCCTGAGTCCTTCGGGAGAAGGGCGGTATACAAATTTAATGAATTGAATTGAATTGAATTGAATTGAATTGAATTATATTCATATTCATATTCTTCATTCCAATATTCTATTCTATTCTGTTTTATCCTATCCTCCTCCTCCTATTATTATTATTATTATTATTATTATTATTATTATTATTATTATTATTATTATTGGTTAATCTGTAGTGAGATTCACAGTCTTTGAGGCTGGTTAATAGCTCAGCAGCTCGAGTCCTAACCAAGGACCTAGGAACTGTTAAGGTATCGTCGGAGGATGTAAGCTGTTCCGAGTAAGGTGGTTTTTTGTAGAGTCAAAATGTTCAAGTCCGGTAAATTTAGAATTTCTAAATAGCGGGGTAGCCCTTTGGGTATTGCTCCAAGGGCTCCAATTACAATCGGAACAACACATGATTTCTTTTTCCATAGTCGCTCAACTTCGATTTGCAAGTCCCGGTACTTTGTGATTTTTTCTTGCTGCTTATCTTCAATCCGTGCATCCCCAGGTATTGCAATGTCAATGAACCATACTTTTTTCTCTTCAACTACCGTTATGTCAGGTGTGTTGTGGACCAAGTGCCTGTCAGTCTGAATCCTAAAGTCCCACAAGATCATTATTATTATCATTATCATTATTATTATTATTTCCAATATTCTATTCGATTCGATTCGATTCTATCCTATCCTATCCTATCCTATCCTATCCTATCCTATCCTATCCTATCCTATCCTATCCTATCCTATCCTATCCTATCCTATCCTATCCTATCCTATCCTATCCTATCCTATTCCATTCCATTCCCAAGAGGAATAAGGGAGTAGCAAAAGAGGGCCAACTCAGACCAGCTGGTAACCACCCTTGTCCCATCAAAGCAGAGCCAGCCTTCCTTCTGGGGGATGAACAAGCTTCAAATAGCCTGTTCATCTCAATCCCTCCGGGAAGCTCCCTTCTCAGTCCTGAACGTTGACGCCGAGAAGCAAAAGAAAGGTTTTATTTTATTTTTTTTCCCCCTTGATAAGACAACCATTCTCACGCTCCAGTCGATGGATCTGCATCTTAAAAAGCCAAAGAGGAAGCCGAGAAAAGGGTTGAACGCAGAACAATCTGTCTGGAGCACCACTGTGGGATTTGGTCTCTTCTCTGCCGGGAGGGAAGCCTGTCACTCAAAGAATATTTCAATTTTGGTTTTTTCCCCCTTCTGGTCCATGAGCCTTACCAGCAATCCAGAGGAAAGAAGAAGCTGCTTTAAAAGATGTGGATTCTTCCATTGATCTGCCTCCCAAAGAGACCGCATTGCAATACAGGCAGTTCTCGAGTTACGACTATTTGTTTAGTGACCAAACAGCACTGGGGGGGGGGGGAAATGACCATTTTATGACCGTTTTTCACACGCACTACCGTTGCAGCATCCCCCATGGTCACATTTTTAAAATGCAGATGTTTGGCAATTGACTCATATTTATGACAATTGTAGTGTCCTGGGGGTGTGGGGGTGTCACGTGATTTCCCCTTTTGCAACCTTTTGGCAAGCAAAGTCAATGGGGAATCCAGATCCATTTAACAACTGTGTTACTAACGTAACAACCGTGATGGTTCGCTTAACAACTGTGGCAAGAATGGTCCTAAAATGGGGCAAAACTCACTTAACAATGAATTTTGGGCTCCGTTGTGGTCATAAGTCGAGGACTGCCTGCATATGTATTTTTACCGTGTTTTAGGGAGAAAAACGTAAAAATATTTACACAGCTGGTCTTAAAAGGTCTAAAAAGTGCATCCAATTTGCCACCAGCTGCAATTCAAACTTGCATCCCAACCTCCTCCCAGACTTCCTTTTTTTTTTTTTAATTTGATTTATATGCCGTCCTTCTCCGGAGACTCAGGGCTGCTTACAATGCGTTAAGCAATAGCCTTCATACTTTTGTATATTTATACAAAGTCAGCTTATTGCCCCCACAAACTGGGTCCTCAATTTACCTACCTTAGAAAGGATGGAAGGCTGAGTCAACCTTGAGCCTGGTGAGATTCGAACTGACAGTAATTGCAGACAGCTGGTGTTAATCACAATGCTTTAGTCTGTTGAGCTATCCAAGCTCTTACAATGGCCTTAAAGGGCCATTGTGACCAAGAGAGACTTTGATTTACAACCACAGTCGGGGGCCAGAATTTCCAATGCTAAGCAGGGCGGTTATTAAGTGAATCAACAGTTGTTACGCCAATCATGTCGTTAAGCGAATCCGGCTTCCCCCAATGACTTTGCTTGTCAGAAGCCAGCTGGGACGGTCACATGACCCTGGGATGCTGCAACCACGTTGATTGCCAAGTGCCCAAATTTTGATCACACGCCCATGGGAATGCCGTGACGGTCGTAAGTGCAAGGACTGGCCCTAGGTAGCTTATTTCAGCGGCATTGTAACTTCAAACAGTCCATCCATCTTGAGGCATGCAGGCTGAGGAATCCTGGGAGCTGAAGTCCACTCATCTTGAGGCATTGCTGGCTGGGGAATCCTGGGAGTTGAAGTCCATCCATCTTGAGGCATGCAGGCTGAGGAATACTGGGAGTTGAAGTTCACCCATCTTGAGGCATTGCTGGCTGGGGAATCCTGGGAGTTGAAGTCCACCCATCTTAAAGCATTGCTGGCTGGGGAATTCTGGGAGTTGAAATCCACCCATCTTGAGGCATTGCTGGCTGGGGAATCCTGGGAGTTGAAATCCACCCATCTTGAGGCATGCAGGCTGAGGAATCCTGGGAGCTGAAGTCCACTCATCTTGAGGCATTGCTGGCTAGGGAATCCTGGGAGTTGAAGTCCATCCATCTTGAGGCATGCAGGCTGAGGAATACTGGGAGTTGAAGTTCACCCATCTTGAGGCATTGCTGGCTGGGGAATCCTGGGAGTTGAAGTCCACCCATCTTAAAGCATTGCTGGCTGGGGAATTCTGGGAGTTGAAATCCACCCATCTTGAGGCATTGCTGGCTGGGGAATCCTGGGAGTTGAAATCCACCCATCTTGAGGCATTGCAGGCTGAGGAATACTGGGAGTTGAAGTTCACCCATCTTGAGGCATTGCTGGCTGGGGAATCCTGGGAGTTAAAGTCCACCCATCTTGAGGCGTGCTGGCTGGGGAATCCTGGGAGTTGAAGTCCACCCATCTTAAAGCATTGCTGGCTGGGGAATTCTGGGAGTTGAAATCCACCCATCTTGAGGCATTGCTGGCTGGGGAATCCTGGGAGTTGAAATCCACCCATCTTGAGGCATTGCTGGCTGGGGAATCCTGGGAGTTGAAGTCACCCATCTTGAGGCATTGCTGGCTGGGGAATCCTGGGAGTTGAAGTCCACCCATCTTGAGGCGTGCTGGCTGGGGAATCCTGGGACAAATGGTTGTAAGTCAAGGACTACCTATAAGTCTCAGTTAGCAGGCACCCTGTTCTTGCTCCATGCCTGGGTTGAATAGGAAAGCCGTTATCATATGGGTCTCGCTGACCAATGGGAGATTTGGGGCAGCCATTGAGGAATTCCCATAATGCCAAGAGACCAGGTTTGCTCTGAGGCATTGCGGGAAAACTGGGAATGGCCAGCCTGATTCCCAGAGCTGGGAGAAACATTAGTGATGAGGGGCGACCACATTTGTCATAAGTCAATCACTTGGTGACTTCTCAGTGAAGGAGAAGCTGGAGTTAAAAGGGATGGTTGGTGTAAGGTTTCCTGCCTAAGCAGGGGGTTGGTCTAGAAGACCTCCAAGGTCCCTTCTAACTCTGTTCTTCTGTTAAAACTATACGGATGTCAGATGATGATTAGGGGACTGGAGGCTAAAACATATGAAGAACGGTTGCAAGAACCGGGCATGGCTAGTCTAGTGAAGAGAAGGACCAGGGTGACATGATACCAGCCACTTCATCACTGGAGGCTTTCAAGAAGAGACTGGACAGCCACTTGTCAGAAATGGTAAAGGATCTCCTGCTTGAGCAGGGGGGTTGGACTAGACTACCTTCAGGGACCCTTCCAGCTCTGTTATTCTTTTATCAGCGGCTACAACTTCCCAGCACCTCATTAACTCCACAGACTTCCTTGCAGTTGATCCTTTTGTATCATCAGAAGCTCAGCAATCTTGTTTTACATCACCCTGTTTTATTTAAGGCAAGGATGGGCAGCCATGGCTCCTTGGACTTCAACTCCCAGAATTCCCCAGCCAGTAAAAGGCCCATAATTGCCCACCCCAATTTAAGGCATCAAACCATAAGCATACTGGCTGGAGAATCCTGGGAGTTGAAGTCCAACCATCTTGAGGCATTTTGGCTGGGGAATCCTGGGAGTTGAAGTCCACCCATCTTAAAGCATTGCTGGCTGGGGAATTCTGGGAGTTGAAGTCCACCCATCTTGAGGCATTCTGGATGGGGAATCCTGGGAGTTGAAGTCCACCCATCTCGAGGCATTGCTGGCTGGGGAATCCTGGGAGTTGAAGTCCACCCATCTTGAGGCATGCAGGTTGGAGAATCCTGGGAGTTGAAGTCCACCCATCTTGAGGCATGCAGGCTGAGGAATCCTGGGAGTTGAAGTCCATCCATCTTGAGGCATTCTGGCTGGGGAATCCTGGGAGTTGAAGTCCATCCATCTTGAGGCATGCAGGCTGAGGAATCCTGGGAGTTGAAGTCCATCCATCTTGAGGCATGCAGGCTGGGGAATCCTTGGAATTGAAGTCCACCCATCTTGAGGCATGCAGGCTGAGGAATCCTGGGAGTTGAAATCCACCCATCTTAAAGCATTGCTGGCTAGGGAATTCTGGGAGATGAAGCTCACCCATGTTAGAGTTGTTAACAGTAAGGCGTACTGCAATAGGGATTCCTTGCTAAACCTGCTTTGATCATCATTTAAATCTGCGCGTTCCAGTCGAGCCATTTGATCGTCTAACCACCATTGTTTAGTATTCGAAGACAAGCCATCCTAAAACCGCCAAGGCAATCACGCTCCATTTTTTTCACCGTTTTTGTCCCCAAACCTGGGATACTTCTGTCGCACTCACACACACCCTCCCAAATTTCCACTTCTCGTGTCCTAGGAAGCGGCACGGAGCCAACCCGTACATTTATTTTAACAACCCACAGAGGGGCCGCGTGGAAAGCGCAAAAAACCACAACCCTAGCCAGCTCCGTAACCCCGTTTCGTGCTGTGCTGTTTTTATTTTTTTTCTTCCTCGGATCGCACGTAGGGGGGAAATAAAATTCCTCCCCGTTGCTCTTGGCAGGCTGACAAGCCGCCATTTATTTGATTTTTATTTTATTAAGGCGATGGATCGGGCCACCCATCTCTGTCGGCACGCGGCCTGCCCTCTGGACCTCCATACAAAGCTTTCAAAATGCCAGCGGGCAGGAAAAAGGAGAGCCCGGGAACCAGACGTATGATCAGAGAGAGCCACTGATGGTTTCCGTCTGGGAGCTGAGCCAGACCTCCGTCTGGAAATGCTCTTCCATTCCAGGCCTCTGACGGGTTTCATCACCTCCTCCTCGGATACGCAGGGAGTCCTCGGCTTAACTGCCACAAATCAGCCCCAACTTTCTGTGGCTAACCGAGACAGGCATTAAGTGAGTTTTGACCAGTGGTGAAATCCAAATTTTTTTGACTACCGGTTCTGTGGGCATGGCTTGGTGGGTGTGGTTTGGTTTTGTGGGCGTGGCAGGGGAAGGATACTGCAAAATCTCCATTTCAACCCCACTCCTGGGGGAAGGATACTGCAAAATTCCCATTCCCTCCCCACTCCTGGGGGAAGGACACTGCAAAATCCCCATTCCCACCCCCCTCCAGGAGAAACAATATCGCAAAATCTCCATTCCCACTCCATTCCAGGGGAAGGATATTGCAAAATCCCTATTCCCTCCCCACTCCTGGGGGAAGGATACTGCACAATCTCCATTCCAACCCCACTCCTGGGGGAAGGATATTGCAAAATCCCCATTCCCTCCCCACTCCTGGGGGAAGGATATTGCAAAATCCCCATTCCCTCCCCACTCCTGGGGAAGGATACTGCACAATCCCCATTCCAACCCCACTCCTGGGTAAAGGATATTGCAAAATCCCCATTCCCTCCCCACTCCTGGGTGAAGGATATTGCAAAATCCCCATTCCCACCTCACTCCTGAGGGAAAGATATTGCAAAATCCCCATTCCCACCCCACTCTGGGGCCAGCCAGAGATGGTATTTGCCGGTTCTCCAAACTAATCAAAATTTCCGCTACCGGTTCTCCAGAACCTGTCAGAACCTGCTGGATTTCACCCCTGGTTTTCCTCCCATTTTTACAACCTTTTCTCTTCATTCCCACTAGCTCATTGGCTGAATTTTTTCGAATTTTCTTGCCACCGTTCTTAAGTGAATCACTGCAGTTGTTAAATTAGTAACACGTTTTTTTCAGTGTTACTAACTGGCTTCTCCCGTTGACTTTGCCGGTCAGAAGGTTGCAAAAGGGGATCACGTGATCCCAGGGACACTGTGACCGTCATAAGTATGAATCAGCTTCCAAGCGTCTGAATTTTGATTGTGTGACCACAGGGATGCTGCAACAGTTGTTAAGTGTGAAAACCAGTCGTTAAGTCACTGTTTTAATGGCTGTTGTAACCTTGGTCACTAAATGAAAGGTTGTAAGTTGAGAACTATCTGTATATCCCTTCTATAGGTAGTCCCCGTCTTACAACCATTCGCTTTGGGACCCCTCAAAGTTACAACGGCAGTGAAAATGGTGATTTATGACCGTTCTTCACACTTACAACCACTGCAGCATTCCCATGGCCATGGGATCAAAATTCAGATACTCGACAACTGGAATGTATTTATGTATTTAGGGCTGCCCTAAATTCAAGCGGTCACTAAATGAATGGTGGTAAGATGTTGAGATTCTGGAAGGAGTACAGAGCAGCAAAGACGATTAGGAAGCTAAAACATATGAAGAACAGTGGCTGGAATTGGGTAGGTCTCGTTTAATGAAAAGAAGGACTAGGGGAGACATGAGAGCAGCCTTCCAATATCTCAGGGGCTGCCCCAAAGAAGAGGGAGTCAAGCTATTCTCCAAAGCCCCTGAGGGCAGGACAAGAAGCAATGGGTGGAAACTCATCAAGGAGAGAAGCAACCTAGAAATAAGGATTCTATTTACCTGTCTGAAATGATATAGGGCCGTGATAGTGAACCTATGGCACATGTGCCCCTTATCTGTGGGCACGCAAGCCATTGTCCTAGCTTGGCTCTAGCACATGTGTGCACTGGCCAGCTGATTTTCGGCTGGCTCCGCCCATGCCATCCATCCCCTCCCACGAGTCTCCACGTGGCACGTTTTGGATGTCGGGTAAGTACAGAGCTCGCACACAGGCTGTGGGAGGGCGGTTTTCGCCCTCCCCAGGCTCCAAGAAAGCCCCTGGAGCCTGGGGAGGCGCAAAATTGGCCTACCAGAAGTCAGGAAACAGACCACTTCCGGCCTCCGGAGGCTTCAGGGAGGCCTGCTAGGTCCAAAACAAAGCACGGAGAGGTCATGCACGCATGCATGGGGGAGCGTGGGGGGTTTGCATGTGGGGGCAGGGCAGCACGAGCTTGGGAGAACGGCATACGACACTCCCAAGCTCCGTTTTCACTGGCAGAGGCACCACAGGCAGGCCAGTCCTACGCCGTTTCCAAGGGCCCCCGCGGACCTTGAGTTTGACACCTGGCATGGCGTTTCCGGCTGGAGCGGGCAGTTGGATGAGGAAGGCCTCCAAGGTCCCTTCCCGCTCTTGTTATTCTGCATTCTGTGTCCAGTTCAAGTCCCCTTCTCCTGCTCTCCCGTCAGAAGTTCTTTTTGCCGATTGCTTTCCAGCTGATGTTAGCCCTTCCATGTTGCGCTCAACGAACTGGCCTGTCGCGGAGTGTGCTCGCACGCCTCTCAGCAACCGGGGACTGCGGCAGAGGTGGGGCTTCTCACATAAGTTTACCACCGGTTCGCCACGCACCGAAAATGTGAGCGCCCACCTTCCGCGCATGCCGCTTTGATCATCATTTGATCACGCATGCACACAGCTTAGAAAATGTGGCTAAATAATGCCGGGGTGGGTGAACCGGCCTCCCCACAGGTCACCACTACCGGTTCACTTGAATCGGTGCGAACCGGCTGAATACCACCGCTGGGTCACGGCAGCCTAAGAGATGAGTTTTGGCTTTTTCTCCAGCTTTTCACCAGGGTGGTGAAAAAAATTAATCCCCGCGAGGCGGGTCAGCTCAACTCTGGCCCCTAGGAGAGAAAATAGCGGGTGGGGGTGGAGGGGAAGCTGCCAAGGGAAGCCTTCCAGCTCTTGGTGACAGGCGGGCTGTGAGAGACGACTCTGGCGTCTGAGGCGTTAAACGGCGATAATTACAGCTTAATCAGCCTGTAATGCAAATACTTTGGAGGAGGTGAAAGGAATGGAGAAAAATGGAAGAGGGGCAGAGGGTGGGGGGGGGGGCGGCAATTCCCGCCACCACACAAGACTTATGGGGTTTAATTAGTTGGAGTCGGTGATAAAGCCGGAAATGTAGAAAGGAGGGGTGACAGGGAGAAGGTTGTGTGTCGGCAGAAAATGATTTGTGATGTTGCATCCTTCTCTCTCTCTCTCTCTCTCTCTCTCTCTCTCTCTCTCTCTCCCCCTCCGCTCCTCTCTCAGACTCTCTTCACCAGAAAATCTTGATTTTATTCTTCTGTGGCTCTCTTTAGGCCAGGTTTGGGTTTTGAAGCCAAACCGATCAATTTCAATCAGAATAGAGCTGGAAAGGACCTTAGAGGTCTTCTAGTCCAACCCCATGCTGGATAGTTCAGCAGACTAAAAGCATTGTGATTAACACCAGCTGTCTGCAATTACTGTAAGTTCGAATCTCACCAGGCTCAAGATTGACTCAGCCTTCCGTCCTTTCTAAGGTAGGTAAAATGAGGACCCAGTTTTGTGGGGGCAATAAACTGACTTTGTATAAATATACAAAAGTATGAAGGCTATTGCTTAATGCATTGTAAGCCGCCCTGAGTCTCTGGAGAAGGGCGGCATATAAATCAAATAATAATAATAAAAATAAAAAAAAGCAGGAGACCTATAGGGCAGGGGCGGGTTCTAAAATTTTTATTACCGGTTCTGTGGGTGTGGCTTATTTTGTGGGCGTGGCTTGGTGGGGGGGACTGGGTGGGTGTGGCTAACTTTTTTTTTTTTTTACTTTTAAAAGCATTTTTTCTACAACCTTAAGAGGTTGCAGAAAAAAATGCTTTTAGTAGCCTCTGACGATCAGGCAACTCGGCTGGGATCGTCAGAGGTTTTTAAAGGCATTTTTTTTTCTACAGCCTCTTCGGCTGAAGAGTTGTAAAAAAAATGCTTTTAAAGAGAAAAAAAAAGCCTCTGATGAGGTGGGCAGGGTAAGCGAGCAGCGACCGGGTCGGGGACCGGTTCGGGGGCGTGGCCAGCCAATGTTATTACCGGTTCTCCGAATTACTAGAAATTTTTATTACCGGTTCTGATGAACCGGTGCGAACCGGGAGCAACCTACCACTGCTATAGAGTCTTCTGTTACTCTCTCAAGTACAGGCAAGGTTAAAAAATAAAAGTCAAAATGAGACTCACTCATCCCAACACCGTCAAATCTGCCCCTGCTTTTTATCTGTACCTGCTGTGCCCTCTCAGGTTTTCAGAGGGTTTTGGGATCAGGATGTTGGCTTGCCCAGCGGTCTCCAGACTCAAGATCCTGGCTTGCCCAGAAGAGTTGAAACTTGGTTGTGGGAAAGCTGGGAACGATGGAGTCGGGGTACCCTGTCCAAAAATGTGCCCAAATAGACGGGTGCTTTGCTGAACCTTAGCAGATAAAACAGCGTGTGGAACAGGTGAAGGTAAAACTGGGGACTAATTTGGTTATCAATGATGGAAGCAATGATACATCCAAATATCACAGATTTGAGTAAAATGGTGAGCTATGCAGAATTTCTAGATGAAAAAGGAGAACTAAAATCAGTTCAGGATTTGGAAACGCAAGGAATAAATACGGAATGGTGGCCCTATCTACAAATCAAAACAAGATTTTAAAAAAACCAGTACGGTATCAACGAGGAACAATTGGAAATAGACAAATTACTACAAGGAACCGGGGTGAGGGGGGGGATTATTACTAAAATTTACAATTTTCTTTTAAGATACAAAATGGAAGAAGAGACAGTAAAGGAGACAATGATTAGTGGGGCCAGAGATTTCGGACATAATATAGAATTAGACCAACGGGATAAATTGTGAGAAAGGAATTACAAAGAAAATCTTGACAAAATGTTTTAGCGATGGCATTTGCCCCCAGCGAGATTGGCCAAAATGTTTCCAAATTGATTCCCCCCGAATGTTGGAGATGCGGCCACAAATTAGGAACGTACTACCATATGTGGTGGACATGCCCCAATACAAAAAAAAATCGGTGTAAAATTAAGAGATGGCTGGACGAAATTACGCAACAAAAGATAGAACTTAAACCGGAGCTGTCCTTACGACCACTGCAATGGTCATAAATGTGAGAACTGGTCATAAGTCACTTTTGTCAGTGAGGTTTGTTAATTTTGAACAGTCATTAAGTAAATGGCTGTGAGTGGTGTGGCGACCTAGACGTGGAGCTCTCGCCTCACAATCAGGAGGTTGTGAGTTCGATCCTAGGAAGAGGCAGATATTTCTCTCTCTCTGGGCACAATGAGAATATATCTGCTGAACTAAACTTCTCATTGGCAACAGGAAAGGCATCCGGCTAGTAAACACTCAGCTCCATTCAGTTGCCCGAGACTCCATCCCGCAAGGGATTATGGGGTCTTTTAAAGACAATGACGATGACGATTAAATAAATGTCTGTAAGATGATGACTATCTTTATTAGAATAAAGGAATATTTCCCCCAGGAATTAATGAAGAATGGAGAGAAGCGATTAAAAATTTCTTTGATCCGTGGCTCACCTTTAAAAGAGGGAAAACTTTTAGTAGTATGGTGGCTATTGAAAAGTGGTGTTACTCAAAACTAAATCTATTTTGGATTTTGTTTCCCCAAATCAGTATTTTGGGGGAATATTGGGGCTTGGGGCTTTATTATTATCATTATTATTTGGCTGTTATTGTTTATTGGCTGTTGTTACTGGGTTGGCAGTGCCAAGGATTATATTGTCATTGTCCACCAGGGGGCAGCAGACATTCAAACCAATGTATTTCTTGTACATATGAAATAAATACAGCTGGTCCTTGACTTAACAACAATTCATTTAGTGACCATTTGAAGTTACACAGGTGAAAAAAGTGACATGACCGTTTTTCAGGACTCTTTGTAGAATCCCCATGGTCACGTGATCGGAATTCAGATGCTTGGCAACTGACTCATACTTATGACGGCTGCAGCGTCCCAGACCTCCGATAAGCAAAGTCAATGGGGTGTCCAGATACACTTAACTGGGCTACTAACTTAGCAATTGTGTTACAAACTTAGCAACTGCAGCACATCACTTAACAATTGTAAAATGGGGGCCAAACCCCCCCCCCATTTAGCAACGGTCTCGCTTAGCAACGGAAATTGTGGTCGTAAGTCGAGGACTCCTTACAAGACCCCCCCCTATTGCATATTCTGGGTCAATTCAGCAGGTTCAGTGCCTTTGGCTTGGGCTAGGCGAGAAATTCAACTAGTCAATCCTCTGAGCACGATGGGGTCAAAAAAGTCAACATGGCTGCCATGGTGTTGCCGTGGAAACTTCGGTTGGGCGTTTCTACACTCACCGCATGTGTGTGATGACTCGGTTGTGCTTAACGCACCTTGAAAAGGGAAGGGAGGAATGGAAATTTGAAGACAAGGGACAAGGCAGAAATTCCGACTTGGGGTCTGCTTCGGCCTCCTGGTGTGGGGCTTTGGGCGAAGGCTGGAGGGAAGCACCGCTGGTGGCGAAGAGCCGGAGGGCCTCGTTCCAGTGGGGCTGCCTCATGGCATGGAACTGGCTGACCATCTCAGCCCTCTGAGCCTCCAGGCGCCGGTACCTGGCCTTGCACTCCCTCAGGTCTTCCGTCTGCTTGGAAAGTATGCTCCTAGTCCTCAGTGAGGTGCTTCTGCCGAGCCTCCTTCTAGGTCAGATTCAATTTGAACTGAGCTGTTTTGCTAACTCTTTCTCATGGTGGCTGCTTAGCTCCAACAACTGCTTCCTGTTGGGGCCCTAAGGAGCCCGGGTGGGGAGGCGAGGAGTGGCTGGGAGGGGAGGGGTGAGTAGCGGCCGGCGAGGCGCCCCTCAACGTTGAGTGACATTGAGTTGGCCACGCCCACCCAGTCACATAACCACCTAGCCACGCCCACCCAGCCAGTCACTAGGCAGATCATTTTAGTAGTCTGTGGGATTTAAATTTATGAATTTAGTGAGGTCCGAAAGATTGGGGACCCCCAATCTAGTGCAACCCCCCTGCTCGCGCAGGAGACCTGTCCTAGGGATTCGAACCGCTGAACTGCCGACCTTTCTGATCGACAGAGCTCAACTGTCTTAGCTGCTGAGCCACCTCCTCAGGCTACAATGATGAATAAAATAAATGAATAGAATAAAATAGGCGAAAACCTTCACCCTGCCCTCATTTGAGGACACCCCCCAGGGTCTCTTTTGAACCTAGATGTGTGCAGATGCGGCTCATTGCAATCCCCAAAAGGGGTTCTTTTGGGATTCCCTCTCCCCCCCCCTTTTTTTTTTTTTAATTCCCAGTCTGGACAGTTCCTTGGAATTTGCCAGCGGGCAAGTTTTCCTGCTGAGGCATTCAATTTGTAGGCCATTTTTCTTCCCAGAAATCTCCACGGGTGGGGGTGGGGGAGCCAGGAGACCCCCCAACAAGCTTTATTATCTTCCCCTGTGGGCAAGAAAAGAATGATTTCCCACTTTTATGCAAAGCAAAGCTCTTTTTTTTTTCTTTTCCCCTCAAACCTGCCTCCTCCCCGACTAGCAGTCGGTATTAAAGGAGAGAGAGAGAGAAAACTCTGAATAATTTACCAAGGCCCTTCATTAAATTGGCTATATTTTTGGCAGCTTCCTCTGGGGTTTTCTCCCCCCCTTTCTTTAGCAAGGAAAAAAGTCAGCCCTCTGAAGGGGTTCATTAGAAGTCCCTAAGCATCAAATCCTTTTCCAGGCTGGGGCTTCGATCTCTGAAATTAGAGTGGGGGGGGGGAAGGGGGGATTCCGTGTTTGAGTTCTCTCTCTCTCTCTCTCTCTCTCTCTCTCTCTCTCTCTCTCTCACACACATACACACACACCGCCTTGTCCTCATTACCCTGGAAAAGTCCTTCTGGGTGTTGGAGAAAGAGCTGGTGGGGGGAGAGGGGAGGAGGAGCGGGGTTTTCCCAGAATGGATGAGACAGGATAAAGCAGGAATTGATTGTGTTTGCAGGTAGCAGATCTCAGCTGTACACGTATCCTCGTGATCACAATCTGGCACACACAGGGACATAAAAGTACACAAATCTGTTGTCGCTAGATGTGCTCAGATTTTTTGTAGCCCAGATACTTCCAAGGGTATGCACTGGATATTTTTGGGTGCAGGCACGGGTTGGAGGGAGGGAGGGAGGGATGGATGGAAGGAAGGAAGGAAGGAAGGAAGGAAGGAAGGAAGGAAGGAAGGAAGCAAGCAAGCAAGCAAGCAAGCAAGCAAGCAAGCAAGCAAGCATGGGTTCATGGATGGATTGGAAGAGAGGAAAGGAGAAGAGAGGAGGAAGGGTGAATGGACGCATGGGTTCATGGATGGATTGGAAGGAAGAAAGGAGGGAAGGAAGGGTGAATGGATGCATGGATGCATTGGAGAGATGGAAGGAAGGAAGGAAAGAAGCATGGGTTCATGGATGGATTGGAAGAGAGGAAAGGAAAGGAAAGGAAAGGAAAGGAAAGGAAAGGAAAGGAAAGGAAAGGAAAGGAAAGGAAAGGAAAGGAAAGGAAAGGAAAGGAGGAAGGGTGTGGATGCATGGGTTCATGGATGGATAGGAAGGAAGGAAGGAAGGAAGGAAGGAAGGAAGGAAGGAAGGAAGGAAGGAAGGAAGGAAGGAAGGGTGAATGGATGCATGGGACTGGAGGGAGGGATGGAAGGAAGGAAGGAAGCATGGGTTCATGGATGGATTGGAAGAGAGGAAAGGAAAGGAAAGGAGGAAGGATGAATGGATGCATGGGTACATGGATGGATTGGAAGGAAGGAAGGGTGAATGGATGCATGGATGGACTGGAGGGAGGGATGAAAGGAAGGAAGCATGGGTTCATGGATGGATTGGAAGAGAGGAAAGGAAAGGAAAGGAGGAAGGATGAATGGATGCATGGGTTCATGGATGGATAGGAAGGAAGGAAGGAAGGAAGGAAGGAAGGAAGGAAGGAAGGAAGGAAGGAAGGAAGGAAGGGTGAATGGATGCATGGATGGACTGGAGGGAGGGATGGAAGGAAGGAAGGAAGGAAGCATAGGTTCATGGATGGATTGGAAGAGAGGAAAGGAAAGGAAAGGAGGAAGGATGAATGGATGCATGGGTTCATGGATGGATAGGAAGGAAGGAAGGAAGGAAGGAAGGAAGGAAGGAAGGAAGGAAGGAAGGAAGGAAGGGTGAATGGATGCATGGATGGACTGGAGGGAGGGATGGAAGGAAGGAAGGAAGGAAGCATAGGTTCATGGATGGATTGGAAGAGAGGAAAGGAAAGGAAAGGAGAGGAGGAAGGGTGAATGGATGCATGGGTTCATGAATGGATTGGAAGGAAGGAAGGAAGGAAGGAAGGGAGGGAGGGAGGGAGGGTGAATGGATGCATGGGTACATGGATGAATTGGAGGGAGGGATGAAAGGAAGCATGGGTTCATGGATGGATAGGAAGGAAGGGAGGAAGGGAGGAAGGGTGAATGGATGCATGTGTACATGGATGCATGGATGGATTGGAGGGAGGGAGGAATGGAAGGAAGGAAGGAAGGAAGCATGGGTTCATGATGGATTGGAAGAGAGGAAAGGAGAGGAGAAGAGAGGAAGAATGGATGCATGGGTTCATGGATGGTTTGGAGGAAAGGGAGGGAGGGAGGGGGTGAGGATGTATGGGTGAGTGGGCAAATTATTAATAGCAATAGCACTTAAGACTGGTATATACCACTTCACAGTGCTTTACAGCCCTCTCTAAGCAGTTTACAGAGTCAGCATATTGGCCCCAATTATCTGGGTCCTCATTTTACCCACCTCGGAAGGATGGGAGGCTGAGTCAAACTTTGAGCCGGTCAGGATCAAACTCCTGACAGCGAGCAGTGATTTAGCCTACTGCAATACTGCATTCTAACCACTGCGCCCTCACGGCTTTGCTGTTATTAATATTAATTACTGGTAGTTATTAATATTAATTAGTGCAGCAATAACAGGGGCACCGGCACTCTACGTTGGATAAAAATAGAATGACAGACGAGATGGGCGTTTCTCACTTTAGCCACCCTAAGACGTGTGGGCTTGGGAATTCTGGGAGCTGAAGTCTACACGTCTTAAAAGGGTTCCCGAGGTTGAAAAATACTGGATCAGAGATACCATCCTGGAGCTGATTAGCCAAAGAAGCAGGCCAAAGGAAACCTCCATGTCCCAAAGCAGTATACCAGAGACCCAACAGGAAAAGGACTTCTGCTTCCTCTCTTTAGCATCGTCAAAGCGTGAAAAGGAAGCCAAACCGATCAAAGATTTGAACTCTTGCCAGAGGCCCAAACCAGTTGAACAAGTTGAGCCAGACACGATATCTCTTGTTTTTGCCTCTGTGTATACCTCATTCCTAAAAGTCTAACCCCTTCCCCAATCTCTGAGCTGGGGAGGGGCGGGGGGGGGGGGGGGTTGGAATGTGCTTCTTGGCTGCAAAGCAAAAGAATTAAGACAAAAAAGTTGTTTAATTGTTTTGTTTTTTGCTGGGGTGTTAAAACCATGCGTTCACTTTAGGCCTTCTTTATAAACCTGGTTTGTAACCAGTAGCCTGTTTTAAGCCAGCACTGGGCAGACCCTCCTGTTTTTGTCACGCAGGGTAGCATGAGCCTGTCGCCCGCATAGACACGCACCCCGTTTGTGTGTTTGTGTAGGATGATTAGGCAAATTAAATCAGCCAGGTTGAACTCATCCCATACACGGAATCTGGGTTAATGATAAGTAAATAGCTGAGCAAACTTGTGATGTCAGTGCGCAAAGCCGCACTCGCAGCCTTTGTGAGGCAGGCTAGCGTTCAGACCACAGCCAGATCCACGCAGCATAGGGCAGTCTGGACCCCCATTTCTTTTTTCTTTTTTCCCCAAGATTTTAATTTTTTTTATATACTGTATTTTCCTGCGTATAAGACTACTTTCTAACACACAAAAATCTTCTCAAAAGTCGGGGGTCGTCTTATACGCCGGGTCTCATTCTCCTGTAACCAGGCAGACCAGCCCATAAGGCTCTGACAAGCCTTAAATGGCTCTGAGGAGGGTCGTCTTATACGCCCAGTCGTCTTATACGCCGGAAAATACGGTACCTATCAATGCATAAACAGTGTGGCATCTGTGTATCATGCATTCTAATACAAATAAAACTAGTAAAATTAATCATAGTTATTACATTCAATCAGCTTATATATTTCTAATAATAATACACATTTGTCTTAAGTTGCAGTCTGTCATTATTCAATTATTCCATATTTTCTCATTATTGCTTTTATTATTATATAAGTGTATACACTAATATTCCCTTCTCTTATTTCCATCTCTTATTCTAACTTTTAATCATATCACCCTTTATATAAAAAAATGTTTTCCTTCTATCCTAACTTCTAGTCATGTCACCTACCTAAAAAAAAAGAGAGAAAAAGAAAAGCAAATCAGAACAACAATAAAAAAGAGAAATCATCAATCCATCGTCTCTTGCCCGCTTCAATACTTCAATTGCTATGCTTTTTTTTTTTTGACTTGCCTCCCATATTCCTCTCTTGGATCTTTCTCTCTCTCTGTATCTACTTCTTGGCTGTTCAGTCTAGATATTTCTCCCAAGCCCTTTTCTATGGAGTCTAGATTTAAATCTCGCTTTGTTTTGCTACGAGGGAAAAATAAAATCTCTTCCAGACAGTTCCGGTGGGTTGGCCAATTTCCTGCAAAGAGGTTTTCGTCCCCTATTCTCAGCACTTCCTGTTGTGAGGTGACTCCCCACCCCCACCCCCACCCCTCCCTTGAGCAATTTCTCTGCTAGGCTACGCTCCCTTCCTGCCCCACAGAAGGATGTCCTCCGTCATCTTCCCTTGGGAAAGTGGGACAGGAAGCCGCTGGAATAGATGGCCGCTGTGTTTCTCGACTTTGGAAATGCCAAAGATGCTTTTTTTAGGAGGCAATTGGACTTTCTTGTTTTTTCTTTGAAGGCATTTCGCTTCTCCTCCAAGAAGCTTCTTCAACTCTGACAGAATAGTGGGGGAACGGAAGGATTTATACTCCTTTTTAGGCAGCTGGTCATTTGCATCCTTTGAGAGAGTCTTTGAGGCCACCTGGAGGTTTACCTGTGTCCTCGGGGTCACCTGAGTGGTTCTCCTGGTTCTAGTAGTTTGCAATTTATTCCCCCCTCTGGAAATCCAATCCTACTCCCACACCATTCAAAGGGTGTTCATCCCAAATGGAATAGCTTAAAAGTCTGTAGAGATTCTCAGTCATCCAGGCCGTGGTCAGAGCCGAAGAAGCTTCTCGGAGGACAAGCAAAACATCTTCAAAAGAAAACGCAAGAAAGTCCAGTTGCCTCTTGAAAAAAAAAACACCTTTGGGGCAATGACCTGGATGACTGAGAATCTCCAGAGACTTTCAACTTTGGAAACTTTTTAAGAGGTGTGGACTTCAATTCCCAGAATTCCCCAGCTAGCTGGGTGGGGAATTCTGGGAGTTGAAGTCCACACTTCTTAAAAGTTCCGAAGTTTGAAAAACATTGCCTTTTACAGGCCTTCCCAGCCCCTCTATTAGCAGTAATCTTAAGAGGGCCTCCATGTCTAGCGTTAGTGTGTCCTGGCGTGTAGATGTGAACTATTGAGGACCCAGTTTGTGGGGGCAATAAGCTGACTTTGTATAAATATACAAATGTATGAAGGCTATTGCTTAATGCACTGTAAGCTGCTCTGAGTCTCCGGAGAAGGACGGCATAT
This sequence comes from Coluber constrictor foxii, assembly GCA_038048745.1. NCBI lineage: Eukaryota > Metazoa > Chordata > Lepidosauria > Squamata > Colubridae > Coluber > Coluber constrictor. Next base: position 21,681,193 of record CM075958.1, on the reverse strand, counting down.
AAATCAAATTAAAAAAAACAAAAAACTGGGAAATACCAAGTAAACTTTGTGCAGGTAGTCCTTGACTTACAACAGTTCATTTAGTGACCGTTCAGTTATAATGGCACTGAAAAAGTGACTTACGATCATTTTTTCACACTTAACAACCGTTGCAGAATCGCCAGGGTGATGTGATCCAACATTCAGACGCTTGACAACTGACTCATACTTATGACGGTCACAGCATCATGTGGGTCACGCGATTCCCTTTTGTGACCTTCTGACAAGCAAAGTCAATGGGGAAACCAGATTCGCCCTAACGACCGTGTTACTAACATAACACCTGCAGTGATTCACTTCAGAAGAGTAGCAAGAAAGGTTGTAAAATGGGGCAAAACTCATTTCACAAATGTCTCACTTAGCAAGAGAAATTTGGGCTCGATTGTGGTCATAAATTGATTTTTTTTTAAATTAGATTTATATGCCGCCTTTCTCCGGAGACTCAGGGCGGCTTACAATGCGTTAAGCAATAGCCTTCATACTTTTGTATATTTATTCAAAGTCAACTTATTGCCCCCACAAACTGGGTCCTCAATTTACCCACCTTAGAAAGGGTGGAAGGCTGAATCGACCTTGAGCCTGGCTAGGATTGAACTCAGAGAAATTACAGGCAGCTGGTGTTAATTGCTGCCTTTAGTAGGAGGCATTAGCCCCCTACGGTACTCAGGCTCCTACTGTAGTTCCATCTGTCTAGACTGGATACTTTTGACTGTTGGATCTTTCCTAGAGATTAAGAATGGAAAGGGATAGGGATAGGGATAGGGATAGGGATAGGGATAGGGATAGGGATAGGGATAGGGATAGGGATAGGGATAGGATAGGATAGGATAGGACAGAAAAAAGAACAGAAGATGGAACAGGGAACGGAACAGAGCGGAATGTAGAATAGAATAGAATAATAATAGAATAGAATAGAATAGAATAGAATAGAATAGAATAGAATAGAATAGAATAGAATAGAATAGAATAGAATAGAATAGAATAGAATAGAATAGAATAGAATAGAATAGAATAGAATAGAATAGAATAGAATAGAATAGAATAGAATAGAACAGAACAGAACAGAACAGAACAGAACAGAACTGGAATTACGGAATGGAATGGAATGGAATGGAATGGAATGGAATGGAATGGAATGGAATGGAATGGAATGGAATAGAATAGAATAGAATAGAATAGAATAGAATAGAATAGAATAGAATAAGAATTACAGAATAGAATAGAACAGAATAGGATTACAGAATAGAATAGAATTACAGAATAGAATAGAATAGAATAGAATAGAATTACAGAATAGAATAGAATAGAATAGAATAGAATAGAATAGAATAGAATAGAATAGAATAGAATAGAATAGAATAGAATAGAATTACAGAATAGAATAGAATAGAATAGAATAGAATAAGAATTACAGAATAGAATAGAATAGGATTACAGAATAGAATAGAATAGAATAGAATAGAATAGAATAGAATAGAATAGAATAGAATAGAATAGAATAGAATAGAATAGAATAGAATATAGGAATGTAGAAGAGAGGAGAGGAGAGGAGAGGAGGATATAGAAAATGAATCCAATAGAAAACAGAACACAATTCTTTATTGGCCAAGTGTGGGTGCATAAGCTCTCAGTGTACATACAAGCAACAAGTGATAAATCACGATCATAATAATCATAAAAATAAATTCATCTTAAATAGCAATAGCACTTAGACTTAAATATTGCTTTCACAGTGCTTTTACAGCCCTCTCTAAGCGCTTTACAGAGTCAGCCTCTTGTCCCCCAACAATCTGGGTCCTCATTTTACCCACCTTGGAATGAGGGAAAGCTGAGTCAACCTTGAGCCTGGTGAGATTCGAACTGCCGAACTCAGCTAGCAGTCAGCTGAAGTAGCCTGCAGTGCTGCACTGTAACCACTGCGCCACCTCGCATCATAAGATACAACACTTAGTGATAGTCATAGGATACTAAGTAAGCTTCTTAGGATACTAAAGTAAGCGATCAACAGAACTCATACCTAGGATACTAAATAAAACAATATAAATTGTAAGATAGAAGCAACAAGGTTACGGTCGTAAGAAGATAAGTAGATACTTAGAAAGATAATAGTAATATAGCCCTACAGAAGGATAATAGTAATATAGCCCTACAGTCAACGGTGAAATGCTACCAGTTCGTACAGATTTGAGTGAACCAGTAGTTAAAAAAAAAAAAGCTACCAATTCCTGTGAATCCGTATTTCCGATGATCAGCTGTTGCTTTCTAGTGAATCCAAATCATGCGGCACAGCTGATCCCTGCCCTCCCCCAGCTTTTCTACTTACCTTCCCAAGCCTCCTTTTTCTGCCGTTTGGCACGCACCGTGCATGCACGGCCGGAGAACCGGTGGCAAACCGGTTCAGATTTCACCACTGCCTACGGTGTTGTGTGGGAATTAGTTGTTTAGCAGAATGATGGCAGACAGTTTTTTTTTTTTTTAATTTGATTTATATGCCGCCCTTCTCCGGAGACTCAGGGCGGCTTACAATGTGTTAAGCAATAGCCTTCATACTTTTGTATATTTTATACAAAGTCAGCTTATTGCCCCCAACAAACTGGGTCCTCAATTGACCTACCTTAGAAAGGATGGAAGGCTGAGTCGACCTTGAGCCTGGCGAGGATTGAACTCAGAGAAATTACAGGCAGCTGGTGTTAATTGCTGCCTTTTAGTAGAAGGCATTAGCCCTCTACGCTACACAGGTTCTTTAAAAGAGATACAAAAGTTAAAAGTTAAAAGAGATACAGTAATAGCAATATGAACACGGTCTCAGTTGTGGTCGTAAGTCGAAGACTATATTTCTAGCCTTAAACTGTCTGTTCTGCAACACCGGGCAGCTCACAACAATCATAAAAATCACAATAAAATCAGTGAAACGGTTAAAAATAAGAAGATTGAAAGATGGCAAGCGCCCAACTCTCTTTTGCCGTAGGCCGGGGTGAAGAGCATAAGGACAGCCAGTCCTCGACTTACGACCTCAACGGAGTCCACCATTTCTGTTGCCAAGTGAGACCACTGTTAAGTGAATCACTGCAGTTGTGAATAAGAAACACGGTTGTTAAGTGAATCCGGCTTCCCCGTTGCTCGTCAAGACGCTTGGAAAAGCCAATCGCATTTAGCAACCGTTCAAAGTAACAACAGCACTGAAGAAAGCGATTAATGACCATTTTTCACACTGTTGTGGCATTCCCCCCCCCCATGGTCATGTGATCAAAATTTAGCCACTTGGCACCCGGTTCGTATTTACGACGGTTGCTGGGTCACGTGATCCCCTTTTGCGATATTCTGGCCACGAAGTCAACGGGGGAAGCCAAATTCACTTTTAACAACCGTCTTCTTAATTGAACGACTGCAATGATTCACTTTATTTGTTTGTTTATTGCACTTTTATACCGCCCTTGTCCCGAAGGACTCAGGGTGGTGTACAGCCCATAGTAAAAACAACAGAGACACAAAAGTTTAAAACAATTAAAATGAATTTAATAATTAAGAATTTAATATTGTTAAAACCCCAAAACTAAAATACCCATTAAAAACTCATCCTTCCATCAGACCAGCTTGATGAAATAGCAGGGTCTTAAGGGCCCGAAGAAAGGCCATTGTGGCAAGAAAGGTCATAAAACAGAGCATGTCTCACTTAACAACAGAAACTGGGGGCTCCGCTGTGGTCCTAAGTCCCAGGACTACCTGTCCTTATTTACAGCCTGGTTATCCATACTTTATAATGGATAGAATTGAGCTACACCCTTATTTATTCCTTACATTTTCCCTGCCTGCTGGGGGAGGGGGGGAAATCAAGGTGTGTCCATGACGTCACTCCTACACACAGTGACGTAAGGCCCGGCTGACGTCACCCCGCAGGCTCGGAAACCCAATCGCTGCTCTCCCTTCGTTTTCCCATCTCCCTGCCATTCAAAAACCCAAATTGCACAACCCGATAGCGCGCCACCCCTACCCCCCTTGCAAGCCAAGTGCTGCCAGCCGCACCCAGGAGTAAGATTGAAAAAAGAGGCTGGGGGGGGGGTCGTGCAAAGTCAACCCCAAACCATTGCTTTGCCCCCCCACCCTAACCCACCGAGAGCACCCCATAGCCCGGGGAGGGGAAGGAAAAGAAGATCTGGCGCTTTCCCCACTCGGTCTCTCTCCGCGATCCGGGACCCACCCGGTCCACGCGTCGTTGCAAAAATATGGGGGAGGGTATCCGGGACCGAACCCGTCCACGCATCGGTGCAAAGACTTGGGGGGGTGGGAGCAGAGTGAGGTGGGAGGACTATCTGGGATACGCGTCGGTGCAAATGGGGGAGGGGGGAGATATCCGTGATCGACCCCCGTCCACGCACCGTTGCAAAGAGTGAGGGAGGGGATATCCTGGACCGACCTCGTCCAAGCATTGGAAAGAGGGGGAGGGATATGCGGGATCGACCCCGTCCACGCATCGGTACAAGGAGTGAGGGAGGGGGAAACTATCTAGGACCGACCGACCCCGTCCACGCGTCGGTGCAAATAGGAGGGAAGGAATGTATCCGTGATCCACCATGTCCACGCACCGTTGCAGAATGGGGGAGGGTCTCCACGATCGACCCCCCCAGTCTACGCATCGATGCGTCCGTGCAGGGGGGGGTGTGATATCCGGAATCGACCCCGTCCATGGAAAGAGTGGGGGAGGGGATATCCGGGATCGACCCCGTCCACGCACTGGTGCAAAGACTGGCGGGGGGTGGGTGGGAAGAAGGGGGGGCAACTATCTGGGACCGACCCCGTCCACGCGTCGGTTTCTAAGAAGGGAGGGGGTGATATCCGTGATCCACCCCGTCCACGCACCGTTGCAAGGAGTGGGGGAGGGGATATTTTGGACCCACCTCGTCCACGGATTGAAAAGAGCGGTGGGGGGAGGGATATGTGGGATCGACCCGGTGGATGGAAAGTGGGGGAGGGAGATCCGCTCCACGCACTGGTAGACTGGCAGAGGGGGGGAGGGGGACGAGACGGGACAGAGAATTGGGGGGGAGGGGAACTATCTGGGACCGACCCCGTCCACGCGTTGGTTTCTAAGAGGGGAGAGGGGTGATATATCGTGATCGACCCCATCCACGCACCGTTGCAAGGAGTGGGGGAGGGGATATTCTGGACCGAACTCGTCCACGCATTGGAAAGAACGGGGGGGGGGATATGCGGGATCGACCCCTTCCACGCCTCGATGCAAGAGTAGGGGAGAACAGGGTGGGGGAACTAACTGGGATCGACCCGGTCCACGCATCAATGCAGGAGGGGGGAACAGGGTGGGGGAACTAACTGGGATCGACCCGGTCCACGCACCGTTGCAAAGAGTGGGGGAGGGGATATTCTGGACCGACCTCCTCCACGCATTGGAAAGAGCGCGGGGGGGGGGAGAGAGAGAGAGATGCGGAATCGACCCCGTCCACGCACCGTTGCAAAGAGTGGGGAGGGGGAGGCTTTCCTCCCGCGGGCGGGGTGCGAGGCCAGGCCACGCGGCGTCTCTCCCCCCCCCCCGCTTTGCATCCGCCTGCCGGAACGCGCACAACCCCGGGGCGACGGGATGGGGGGAGAGGAGGAGGAGGGAGGCGGGGCTTGTGGGCGGGGGCGCGCGCGTGCGAGGGGAGGGGAGCGGAGGGGGGGGGGCGCGGCTTTGAAAGCGCGGGCGGGGCGCTGGGAAATGCAGCGGCGGAGCAGCAGGTGGTGCTGCCGCTCAGCCGCAGGAGCGAGCGCGGGGGTCCGCAGCCGCCATTAGACAATAGGAGCAGCAGCAGCAGCAGGAGCCGCCGAGGAAAGGCGGGCGAGGCCCGGGAACTGCGCCGCTTGCCCTTCCCGTCCTTCCGGCCTTTGCAAAAGGGCCCGCGAGCAGCCGAGCTCGCAGACGCCTCCGGGGCCTCCGCGCTTCCCCTTCGCCCGCGGGGGCTTTGCAGAGAGAGAGAGAGGGAGGAGAGAAGAGAAGCTCAGCCAAGGCTTCCCTGCCGGGGCTTCGCAGCGGCCCCCGGGGGCAGCTCCGTCTCTGGGGCGGGCGCGCATCCCGGGCCCCGATTTAGACCCACAAAGGCCGCCTCGCCTGCGTTGCAAAGTCGCCGCCTGCGCTTCCTCGGCCGCCTTTCGGCCGGTCGGTGGCGGCGGCTTGCAAGCGGGTGCAGCAGCCGGCTGGCTGCCTCCGGCTCGGCTGCCCGATTGGCATGATGTTTCCGCAAAGCCGGCACTCGGTAAGAGGAGGTGGGGGGGGGTGGCTGCATGGAGGTGGGGGGGGGGTTGCTTGCTCGGGGCCCGGGGAGGAGCGTGTCGTGGGAATGCGGGATTGATGGTGGGGGGGGGGAGCGGTTGGGTGCAGGGGAGAAGTGGGGGGAGGGCACTCCAATGCCGCGGGGTGCGTGGAAATATCGGGGACCCTGGGGAGGGGAGATCCCGGGTGAAGTGGGGGGGGGGACACACGGACCCCCGTGGAGGAGGAAAAAACACGAGTCAAGTGGGGGGGAGGAGAAAAAAGGAGGAGGGGGCAGGGAAGCATGGGCACCGGGGTGCCCAGAGGTCAGGGAGACCCCTCCGATATTAAGGGTGCGGGGTGGGGGGTGTTGAATGGAGATTGCAAGGCGTGATTCTCTTCCCCCCCCCCCCCCAGTTTTGCAAAGGAGCCTTTGATATAAAGGGGAAAGGCAAGGAGTGGGGGGGAGCTATGGGGAAGAGGGAAAAAGGTGGATGGGGGAATCAGGTGCGGGAGGTGCAGCCAAAAGGGAGGCGGGTTTTTTGGGGGGGAAGGGGGTTCCTTTTGCGGGAGATACTCCACCACCCCACTTTTCCCAAAGCAGCAAAAAAAAAACCTTAAGGGGGGAAGCCATGGAATTGGGGCATGGAAGGAAGGGCGTGGACCTGGGGCTGGTGTGAGAGAGAGACAGAGAAGAACTTCTGGGCGGTGGGATGGGTACCCCAGTGATGCCTCCCCCCCGAGGGGGACACAGGCCTGGCTGGGCATCACCTGGGTGGAAGAGGGCCAAGAAAAGTGCATGGAGCCCCAACCAATGGTGGCAGGGTGAGTGGCGAAGATGAGTGTGGGTTAAGAAGCTAGCCCTCATTGAGGAGGGGAGTGAACCCTTTCCTGTTGGTAGGGTGAGAGGGGGAGCCCCACAGAAAGTCCCATTAAGGGCCAGAAATTGGGGGGGGGGGTCAGATGGATTCGAGAATCGGAAAAGTGGAATTGGATTGGAAGAAATGGTGGGGATTTGCAAAATATGGGGACTGGAGGGGGCTATAAATAAACAAACTCCCATTTCTCCCCCCCCCTTTCCTTTTGAAAAGCTGATTTTTATAGGATGTAAAAGAATAGAATGAAATGGAGGGGGGGGTGTCCCCGGATTTCCGATTACAGGAAAGCAGGTTTAATTTTGCTTTTCAAAAGGAGAAGGCCCAGACTAAAAACAACAGGGAAGTGAACTCTACTTTGTCCCACCCGCTCAAAAATTTCCTTTCCAGAGCCCAGGTCAACAGACTTAAAGATTTGCCTGTCCCCAGGTTGTGCTGTAAAGCTGTTCAGGATCCCTTCATGAACAAAAGTCACCAGATCCTAAAATAAACTCCGACTGAAGAGTTTTCCAAAGGACTGGATTTTGTACACATTATTGAAGAACGCCCAAAAATAAAAGTTTTCTGGCACCAAAGGAAAATTAATGCGTTCAATAAATTAAATGAATGTAGGTGTAGCATTCTTCGATGTCGTTTGGATTGGCGATGCCCACGTCCAATTAAGCCATACTGGGCTTTTCGCTTCCGATAATCTGAACGCAACCGTTGCGATTTGCACTCTTTGTGTTACGGCTTAAGGTGGGTGATGTTTGGATTCTCCAAGGGTGACTAATTTAACAAATTTGTGTTAAAACAAGCCAGGGATTACCAGGAGATCTGCAACAGTGAATGGGGGTAGGTGGAAAAAAACAGAAGTAGTCCTCGATTTACAACAGTTCTAAAAAAGGAGCCTTCTCTCTGGTTCGTGCAGTACAGGTAGTCCTCGACTTACAACGTTTCATTTAGTGACCGTTTGAAGTTAAAAACGGCACTGAAAAAAAAGGGACTTAGGACCATTTTTCGCACGACTGTTGCCCCATCCCCGTGGTCATATAATTTACCTTTGGATACTTTGCAAATGGTTCATATTTATGACGGTTGCAGCGTCCCAGGATCTCGTGATCCCCTTTTGCAACCTTCTGACAAGCAAAGCCAATGGGGGAATGCCTGATTCACTTAACAGCGGGGTCACTAACTTAACAGCTGCCGTGAATCACTTAACAAATGCGGCAAGGAAAGTCATAAAATGGGGCAAAGCTCGCGTGACAGGTTTCTCACTTAGCAACGTTGGGCTCGATTGTGGTCGTAAGTCAAGGACTACCTGTAATCCTGATGGTCACCACCCAAAAGAGACACACCGATGCCTCACAAAACCACTAATTATTGCAATTGCTAAAGGCAGATAGAATAGCCGGATTGCTGAAATCTGATGCTTCCTCTATAACATCTGTTTGCAGCTGTCCAGATATAAAACTGATGTCTCCAGGTGGACCTGGATTATATCAAAACAAATCAAATTGCAGTGTAGTCCTCAATTTAAGGCCATGATTGAACCCAAAATGTCTGTTGGTAAGCGTGGCCGTTAAATGAGCATTGCCCCATTTTTTGAGCTTTTTGCCACCATTGTTAAATGAATCATGTGGTCCTTAAGCAAATCTGGCTTTCCCTCCTTTGACTTTGCTTGTTGGGCAACCCCGGACATGGCAACTGTCATAAATACGGATCATTGCCAAGCTACCAAAGTGGTCATAAGTGTGAAAAGTGCCATTGTAACTTTTGGTCACTAAGCAAATGATTGTAATTTGACTTACCTTTAAAGGGTCTTTAAACCAAGGGTTTTCCAGCCTAAGCCATTGACGGGTGAGACTTCTGTTCCGCTAATTCCTCACCCAGCGTGGCCAATGGTGGAGAATTATGGGAGTTGAAGTCCATCTGTCTGGAAGTTGGGAAATGTAGTTTTCAGGATATTCAAGGGTTCAAGACATCTCAAAAGAAATTTTCTGGGCTATGCGGTGAGCAATTTAGGTAGCCACATTTGGATGGACAGCTGGCTGTATAATGTATTTAATAATAAATCAATAAAAGCCAAATCTTGGCCATCGGATCTGTACAGGTAGCCCTCAATTTATGGCCATAATTGGGATTAAACTTCCATCATTAAGCAGGGCAGGCGTGAAGCAAGTTGCGTCCTATTGTATGATCTTTTTCCACAGTTCTTTAGCAAATCATCGTGGTCATTAAATGAATCCAGCTTCCTTCATGGACTTTGCTCTCTGGGAGGGTTACAAATGATCCCCCAGGAACCTGAAACCACTGTAAATACATACCAGGTGCTAAGCCATTGGATTTTGATCACATGACCTATTGGGACACTGCGACGGAATCGTAATTGTGAGGACTGGTGATAAGCCATTGTTGTAACTTCAGACATTTGTTAAATAAATATTCACAAGGGGTGAACTATTTGTACTGCCAGCCAGAGTCCATCGGAGTTGGGAAAGAATAATAAATTTTAAAATAATCCAACCCACTTGAGGGCAGCAAATAGTCCTTTCCGGATCTCTTTGCCGCCTTCTGGTGGCTGCAGAGATTATTGCAATCCGGATGGGTGCACAATAATGTAAATACATCAGATGTAAAAATGCATGTTTACACAACAGGTGAGGTGAGTTATGTTTGAATTATTAGATGCAGTCCAACCTGCAGGTAGAAATTATCCCATTTTAGTGCTCACCCCCCCCCCAGACATTTTTAAATTGTACGGATTGGTTTTTAAAATTGGAATTTTATGAATTTGGGGTTTTAAATTGAGTAGCCAAGGATTTAATTCATTTTAGTTTTTCTTATAACTTTTCTACTTTATGTATTTTAATTTTGGCTGTTCACCGCCCTGAGTCCCTTCTGGGAAAAGGGCGGTATACAAATCTGAAAATAAATAAATATAAAATGAATTCCTTAGAAGGAAAAGGCATGTCCCAAAACTGCTTCATTTTATGAAATTGATGAAGAGGAAGAAAAAAAAATGGCCGTGTTCAGAAGTTGAGTTTCTTTTTCTGAACTTGCCAACAACTCCTTCCCCCCAACTCAGAAATGGTACATCCCATATTTACATGCAGAATACAGGTATTCTTCGACTTAACATTTCATTTTGTGACCCTTTGAAGTTACGGCGGCACTGAAAAAAAGTGACAGGGGTGTTCTTCACACTTACGACTGTTGCATCATCCCCATGGTCATATGACCTAAATTCAGATGCCCTTGACAACTGACTCACATTTATGACGGTTGCAGTGTCCTGGGGTCACACGAACATCTCTTGCGATCTTCTGACGAGCAAAGTCAACAGGGAAGCCAGCTTCACTTAACAACCGTTGTTACTACCCTGTTTCCCCCCCAAATGAGACACCCCCTGATAATAAGCCCAATCGGGCTTTTTGAGTGCATGGCAATAAGGCCAAGCGCTTATTTCAGGGCTCAAAAAAATATAAGACAGGGTCTTGTTTTCAGGAAAACACAGTAACTCAACAAAACTGCAGTAATTCACTTAATCAATGTGGCACAAAAAGCTGTAAAATGGGGCAAAACTCGACAGATTTCTCACTTAACATCAATTTTGGGCTCAATTGTGGTCGTATGTTGAGGACTCCCTGTAGTCCTGAGATCGGATCTATATTTTATTCTGCATTTATTTGCTTGCTTGCTTTTCAGGTAGCTGAAACATTTATTTTATTATGAGATTTATCTGTGTAACTCAAGGCAGCTCCTACCTTCTGTTTTCCCCATAACAACAACCCTGTGAGGTGGGTTGGTACTGAGAAAGGGATTGGCCTAAAGTCCGACAGTTCCTAACCTCTTGATTTTCTAGTTCAAAATCTTCCACCACTAGTCCAAACCAGTTCTCAAAATGTTGCTATGTAAAATGTGTTGAGGATTGATTATGTCTTAGCTTACTTTGATTGATGGTTTGAGTAGTCTCGGTTAAATTGAAACCAGGTGAAGCATATCATAACTTAAGGTGCATTGTAAACGTGGTCACAGTACTCCCTAAACCACCATTCATGCAATTTGCTTGACAGTGCGGTAGACGGTTTCTTCAGTAAGTCTTGAGGACTAGCATCCTGAGCAGGCAGTTAACAACATACCAAATCAAACACAATTAAAGCAGGCTCCCAGGGTCGTTTTTAATTGGCTAACGGGATACTTCTCACACACCCCTCCCCAATTCTGTTTCAGGCCTCTTCTCATCTGCCTCAGCAGTTGAAGTTCACAACTTCCGATTCCTGCGACCGGATTAAAGATGAGTTCCAGTTGCTGCAAGCACAGTATCACAGGTAAATCAGCCAGTTTTCTCCAGCTTTCCGCCCACGGTTGTGCGAACGATGATTTCTAAGCCAGGATGTGGGAGCTGGTGAAATCGAAAAGAAGGTTGGATCCCATGGGACTAACACTCGGCATGATTGATCACCAAGGCATGTATTCGCACAGTTTTTGCTTATGAGGATCTCATCAGTGTACAGTCTTGGTGCAGCGGTGCTGAAATGTCACCGGGAGATCCTATAGAATAGTGTTTCTCACCCTCGGCAACTTCAAGACTTCAATTCCCAGAATTCCCCAGCCAGCACATGCCTTAAGATGGATGGACTTCAATTCCCAGAATTCCTCAGTCAGCAAGCTTATGGCTTGACGCCTCAAATCAGGAAGTGGGAATTCTGGGAGTTGAAGTCCACAAGTTGCCAAGTGTGGTAGCCCCCATTTGAAGTCAAACATGCTTGCCAGCCTGTTGCAGATCATCCAGAGATTTTCTCAGAGATCCCAGTCTGATCTCCCTCGCCCCTCTTTTGAGATCCCTTTTCTGTTTATTTTGCAAAGGACTGCAGAACCTACCATGATTTTTGCAAAAATCTAAAACACTGAAAATCTTCATTCCTGGATCTTTAAAAAAAATTTAAAATCCAGAGGCAGTTGGAAATGGAGGCATATTTTATAAACTGCATTCTGTTGTTGTTTTATTTAAAAAAAAGCTAGAGGATGGTGTGAGAACTCAAGCTCAGAAACAGGTGCCCGAGTTTCAATCACCTATTTTATTTATAAATCAGTCAATCAATCAATCACCTGACTGGCAGATGCTACAGTGGTCGTAAGTGCGAGGATCCCATGGTCAGTCACTGTTTTCCGTGCTATTTTAACTTTGAACAGTCACTGAACGGAAGTCGGGCAAGGTTTCCAATGGCAGAGGAGCCCGCGTGTCCCCCCACCCCCACCCCACTTCATCCCCCTTGTGCCCACCTCCCCAATTTCCCTCTTTCTTAACAGCCTGAAGTTGGAATGCGACAAGCTGGCCAGCGAAAAGTCGGAGATGCAGCGCCATTACGTGATGGTAAGTTTCGCATGTCGCGATCGGCGGGGTCCTGCCAAGAAGAGCAGCTGAGTCCTATGAGGCAAAGCTGCAAATGGTTCCTCCTTCCCCTGCGCACGCCCCCCCCCCCCTCCCAAAATACATAAAAGGAGCAGGGGGAAACGGCCCCCTCCTTTGGAAACCAAAACCGAAGCGCAAGACCGCCTGTTCGAATGCAGGTGATAGGAAGCTCAACGCCAAATCCCCCCCACCCCCTTTCCAGGAATCAAATCCTCTGAACTAAAGACTCCCCCCCAAATATTGCCTTAAAAGTAGTTCTTTTTGTCTTTTTCTTTCACTTTCTTATTTCAATTCTTCCTCTTTTTTTCTTTTTTTCTTTCTTTCCATCCATCCTTCCTCCCTTCTTTCTCTTTCTTCCTTCCTTTCTTTCCATCCTTCCTTTCTTCCTTCTTTCTCTCCTGTCCTTCCTTTCTTCCTTCTTTCTCTCCTGTCCTTCCTTTCCTTCTTTTCTTCTTTCTCTCTTTTTTCTTTTTCTTTCCCATTCTTTTTTCCTCTCTCCCTCCCCCCTTTTTCCTTTCTCTTGAGGACTAGAAACTTAAGGACGCCCCAGCGAGACCCCCAAAAGCAAGAACAAGGACTGTGCTGCCTTCTGGAAGGAATTCCTTTTGTGTCCTCTATTCAGCTTCTTATCGTGTGTGTGTTTTTGTTTTGTTTTGTTCTTTGCAAAAAAAATGAGGCTTGGACTGTTTTGCATAAGTCACCCAGGCAGCTGCATTAGACCCTGGCATATTTTTTATTTATTTAGCTTTTATCAGGACACAGTTAGCTGGCTCTCCTTGGCGTGCCGGTTGGAGGTGGCCAGCTGTGCCTGTTGCTGCTGCCAAGATTCAAGGTGATGGATGTCGTTAGCCTTGAGTGAAACCAGTTCCCAGGCCCTCCAGAAAGAGGCTGCCGCACCTTCTCTGGAGCACAGAGATAAGGCTTAAAAATGCTTTGTATTTCCTAGGAAATTCAATTAAAAAGAAAAGGGGGGGGGAAATGTTCTCATAAGCACATACTAACCTTTCGTGAGAGTCAAGAAAAGCCACAAACGACCTCCTGCGCCCACTTCTTCCATTTAGAAGGCAGAACCCCAGTGAGCCAAATACTCCGCCTTGCCAAGTTTCTAGTCCTTAATGAGCATTTGAATTCTCCCAAGGCCTGCAAGAGCAGTTAAGGCGGGCCGGAAGGATTGAATTCGGGTGTTTTGTTTTTTTTAATGCATTTTTGCTTCATCCCTTCTTCAAGATAATTGCAGAGGCCCCCAAATCAAACGTTTGTGGTTGCGAGGGGGGTGGAGGGTAACCATTTTGGCTCTCTCTGATGTTAAGAGGATTAAAAATGTGTAGGATTGCTGTTTAATTTTAATCTAGGTCAGCATTTCTGCTCTTCCCAATTTTAAAAGTCATGGAGGACCCCAAACAGAGCTTTCGTTGGCGTAGGATTGAATTCTTTTTTGCTTTGCTTTGGATGACAGACGGCTCGTGATCAAACCAAATTCATCCTGGTTGTGTCTAAAACCATGGTTTGCTCCTAACTTGGTTGGGAGGCTTGCAGCCCGATCTGTAGTTTCATCTTAATTCTGTTTCCCTAATAAAATTTGGGAGAACGGAATTGCCTTCTCTTAAGCCAAAGCTGGCTTGTGGGCGGGGCCAAGGTCAAAGTGGGCGGGGCCAGGGGCAGGTGCAACCAAAATTAATATGCACATATTATATATAGGTTAATCTTGGACTTACGACCACAATTGAGCCCAAAATTTCTGTAGGTAAACAAGATGCTTGTTAAGTGAATTTTGCCCCGTTTTATGACCATTCTTGCCACAGTTGTTAAGTAAGCCGCTGCAGTTAAGTTAGTAACATGGCTTTTAAGTGAATCTGTCTTGGCTTATTAAAATTATCACTGGTCAACCATCATAAATACGTGCCAGTTGCTAAGTGTACCAGTTTTTATGTCATGAAAACAGGGGTGCTGGTCGTAAGTGTGAGAAACGGTCATAAGTCCTTTCTTCCAGTGCAGTTGTAACTTTGAATAGTCCCTAAACAAACTGTTGTAAGTGGAAGACTAACTATGCAAACTTTTTCTTGGTTCACCCATTTTCTTTCCTCTTAAATCTTGTTCCTCCTTTTCCTCACTTCTATATCCTCTCTTACCCCAACGCTCTTTACAGTAAAACTATTTTAATAATAATAATAATAATAATTTGCTGGCTTTGATTTAAATCCCGTGCCAGGAAGGAATTTTAATTGTGGGTGTGGCAAAATTGCAGGCACATGGAAAGGGCAGAGAAATTGTATGGTGTGCTGTTACTCTTCTAAAATCCAAAAGGATTTTGTTTTTGTTTTGTTTCTTGCTGCTGAGAATCGCAGAATTGTTGAGTAGGAAGCGGTCTCCAAGGGTCATCTAGTCCAGCCCTTTGCAGTGGGCAGGAAAACCCAATTAGTGTGATAGAATTGTGGAGTGGGAAGGGACCCCTAAAGGTTGTCTATTCCACCCCTTTGCCAATGGGCAGAAAAATCGGGAAGTTTCAAGAATTATGAAGGGTCATCTAGTGAGCAGGAAAGCCAGTTAGTCGTCAGAACTGGGACGGGACCACCAAGGGTCATCTAGTCTAGCTCTTTGCAGTCATAGAATCTTAAAATCCTCCAGAGACAGAGAAAATCCACAACTGTGTCTGTTTCTAAATCTTGTTGCACATGGGCTATTGCTTGCCTTGTCCGGCCATGATCCTAATATGGAGTACCTCTCTCTTTGTAAAAACCGGGAGATGAGTTCGAATCCTGTACGGACAAACTCCAGAAATTAGGAGACAGGAAGCAAGCCTAGATTTCATCTAACAAGCAGATATTCTAATTTTCTCCCTCTTTTTTTCCCCTCTTCCAGTATTACGAGATGTCCTATGGCCTCAACATCGAAATGCATAAGCAGGTGAGATTTTAAGTTTATTCTTCTTTCTGTGAGGGACTTTCAAGGCCGCCTTGCATAGGTAACCCTCGATTTACGACCACAATTGAGCCCCAAAGCTCTGTGGCCAAGTGAAACATTCGTTAAGTGAGTTTGCCCCATTTTACCACCTTCCTTGCCACCGTTGTTAAGTGAATCACTGCCGTTGTTAAAACTAGTCAAACTCTGGCTAAGTGAATCTTAATTTCCCCCATTGACTTTGCTGGTCAGCCGGTCGCAAAAGGGGATCACGTGGCCCCAGGACACTGCAGTTGTCATAAAATATGAGTCAGTTGCCAAATGTCTGTGACCATGGAGATGTGGTCGTTAAGTGTGAAAAATGGTCATCAGATTTTTTTTTTCAGTGCCGTTGTAACTCTGAATGGTCCCTAAACAAACTGTTGTAAGTTGAGGACTACCTGTACATGCAGCTGAAGCAGGAGTGGGTTTTTCTTACCTTACCTCCTCCCTTGAAGAAGCATTTTAGGTCATCGGCTACGTGCTGTTTTAGATTATATTCAGGGCCGCAGCCCCACCCCTTCAAACAAGCAGAGCCCTTGCAACAACCGGGTGTGTCCGCCAGACACTAGCTAAATATAATTGAAATTTCATTTAAATGATATTTAAATTAAATTGCAGCTAATCCGATTTGTTCCTCCTGCGTGTCATCATCTACCTGATCTGATTTCCTTTTGCAAGGATCTGCAGACCCGCACCTGGTCTTTCCAAGATGCTGTGCTAAGGCAAACAAATTTAATTAAAAGGGGGGTTAATTAGCTCCACCCAGCTCATTTCTTTATTCTTGTCTTAATATTATTATTTTTTAATTGAAATGCAATTTTAGGCTACTGTGCCACTCAGGAATGAATATGGCTCAGTGGTGAAATCCCAATTTTTTTTTACTACCGGTTTTGTGGGCGTGGCGTGGCTTGGTGGGTGTGGCAGGAGAAGGATATTGCAAAATCTCCATTCCCACCAGCCAGAGGTGGTATTTGCCATTCTCTGAACTACTCAAAATTTCCGCTACCGGTTCTCCAGAACCTGCTGGATTTCATCCCTGCTATGGCTCCTTTAAGACCTTTGGACTTCAACTCCCAGAATTCCTGAGTCAACCACGCTGGCTCAGGAATTCTGGGAGTTAATGTTCATCAGTTATAAAACAACTATGGTTACCCACAACTGGTATAGCCCAGTAAACCTCTGCCAGCTCTTCCAACACCTGTTGTTAAACCACAAAGCTGACAGCATTTTTTTTTTTTTTGAGAAATTACCCTGAGGTTGAATTGTGTGAAATTACAATTACGATTCCCATATCCCTTTCTTAAGGAGAACCAGAATCCCCGAAAGACTCGTTTCCCCTTTTCAATGGGGTCATTGGGAAATTTCACTCAATCACTAATTGCAACAAATGTTTTTCAAAAATGGTGACTTTACGTTGGGTGGCCTTCAACTCCCAGAATTCCCCAACCAGTATGCTTTAAAATGGGTGGACTTTAACTCTTCCTTTTAATCTGGTTTTAAATTTTATAAATTGGGTGTTTTAAATCTGTTTTTAATTGTCTTGAGCCTAAATGATTTAATGTGTTTTAATAATCTCTCTTAATTTTTGTATTATGTTTTTTATCTTGAGGCTGCACACTGCCCTGAGTCCTTCGGGAGTAGGGCGGTATAGAAATCTAATAAACTATAAACTAACTATAAACTATAACTCCCAGAATTCCCCAACCAGTGTACTTTAAGATGGGTGGCCTTCAACTCCCAGAATTCCCTGGCCAAAATGGCTGACTCTGTAATTCTGTGGAAGTAAGTCCATCCATTTTAAAATCACCAATTTGAGAATGGCTACATAACTCCCAAGTTTACTTTGGGCATTGTTTTTGCTCATTTTTACCTCAAATTGTTTTCGTCCTGTTAAAACCGGCATGGTGCGCACACAGCACACGGACCTGCGTGCATTCGCACAATCCAGCCTCCACGAAATCGGTTGAGAGTTCAAAGTTGTTGTGTGAAACCAGAAACCCGATGAGTTCCCTGGGCTGCGTCTTGGAAGGTGTTTCTACTGAGGCGGAAACGTTTGCCCATCGTTCAGGAAGATCCACTAAAAAGGGAGCATGTATCACCTTCACAAAAGACGCAACTGATGCACATTTTGTCATTTGCAGCCTGTCCGGCAAACATCGTTACGTTAACGATGTCCCTTGCAAAATGCTGCAGTGATGTAATTGGGTTTAGAGTTTGGGTTGTTGATAGTGCCACATAAAGGCACTAGCACATCATGTTTTTGTCGCCTTGTGCCAAGCAGCTGATTGAAGTCCCCTCCTCCCGGTTAATCTTGTGTGTAATCTTCCATTTCAGGCTGAAATTGTCAAGCGGCTGAATGGCATTTGCGCCCAAGTTTTGCCATATCTGTCGCAAGAGGTAAATTCCCCCTTTCTTTGCTCTGGAACTTTTTTTGTTTTTTATTCGTTTGATTTTTATTTATTTATATCCCGCCTTATTTGTTTTTACAAATAACTCAAGGCAGCAAAAATATCCAACATCCTTTTCTCTTCTGGTTTTCCCCACAACGAGAATCATGACTGGGCCAAAGTCACTCTGGCTTTCAGGCCTAAAGTGAGACTAGAATTCACAGTCTCCTAATGATTGGCCCAGAATCATCCAGTTGGCTTTCATGCCTAAGGCAGAACTAGAATTTACTGTCTCCTACTGAATGGCCCAAAGTCACCCAGTCAGTTTTAATGCTAAGGCGGAACTAGAACTCACAGCCTCCCAATGATTGGCCTAAAGTCGCCAAGCAGCTTTTGTGCCTAAGGCAGGACTAGAACTCACAATCTCCTAATGATTGACTCAAAGCCACCCACCCAACTTGGTCCAAAATAACTGGCTTTCATGCCTAAAGAGGGACTGGAACTCACTATTTCCTGTTGGACAGTCCAAAATCACCCAGCTGGCTTTCATGCTTAAGGCAAAACTAGAACTCGCTATCACCTGGTGGACAGTACAAAACAATCCAGCCAGTTTTCATGCCTAAGGCAGAACTAGAACTCACTGTTTCAGGGTGAACAGTCCAAAATCACCCAGCTGTCTTTCATGCCTAAGGAGAAACTAGAACTCACGGTCTCCTGATGATTGGCTTAGCATCACCCAGCCAGCTTTCATGCTTAAGGCATAACTCACCCTAATTTGGCTATCTCTGCTTGCCTTAATTAAGGGACTTGTTTGCCCCATTATCTGACTCTTCACCCTTTCAAATCTCCCCCTGCCCTGCTTCAGGTGAGGAGCGTAGGGTGCCTTGGAAAGTTCCCAGATTATAACATCAGATATTTGGGGAGGTGGGAGGTTCTAAGCAACCCAGGGTCCCTCTTGAGGACAGAGTTATGGCGTTTCCTGGGATCTTCTGATGGAGGCGAGCAAGGGAGAATTGGCAGAATAATAACTATACAAAGCCAAGATAGGAACAATAGTGGTAGATATCTTGGGTACAATTCCCGAAATGAGCACCATTTGAACATCTCCGGCATTGACAAAATCCCCACCAGTCAATTGCAAAAAGGCAGCTTTGCTTAGAACAGCTGACATCCTGCGATGGTACCTTCAGCATCATCCAACATTCCCCATCTGCCTATCCCAGGCCCTTGGGAAGGACTCCAGAGGTGGACCAAAAATGCCACATTTTTGGATAACATCTTCATGATGGAAATGCCATTTTCTAGCAGAAATTGGCTCATAAAACTACACTGCCTTTTTTCCCCCCCCCGCTGTTGTTGATCCTCCTGCTGATTGGTTCGTATCATCTTCTAATTGTCTTCTCTTTCTCTTCCTTTCCCCCCTCCCGTGTCGTCCACCCCCACCCCCCCAGCACCAACAGCAAGTCCTGGGAGCCATTGAGCGTGCCAAACAAGTGACAGCCCCTGAACTGAATTCCATCATCCGGGTCTGTGATGCTCTTTTTGTTAGAATTGATGGGGGGAGGGGTGGGATCTTGGAGATATCACATGGGGTGGGCTTCAAAAATTTTAGCAAGGGGTTCTCTGGGTGGGCGTGGCCATGATGTTTGATGGGCATATGGCTTTGTTAATTTAGAGCAGGGGGGCAACCAAACCTGGCCACTTTAAGACTTGCGGACTTCAACTCCCAGAATTCCCCAGCCAGCATGGCTGGCTGGGGAATTCTGGGAGTTGAAGTCCGCAGGTCTTAAAGTGGCCAATTTGAAGATCCCTTTATGTACAAGTAGTCCTTGACTTACCACAGTTCACTGAGTGACCGTTCGAAGTTACAACAGCGCTGAAAAAAGTGACTGACGTGACCATTTTTCACGCAGCTGTTAACAGCGTCCCCATGCTCCCGTGATTTATATTCGGATGCTTGGCCACTGACTCGTATTTAGGACGGTTGAAGTATCCCATACGATCTCCCTTTTGCGACCTCCTGACAAGCGAATGCTGTTGTAAACAAGAAATAATCAAATGGATCTTTGAGGAATCGTTTGCCTCAGAGTCTTACTTGGTAGGGGGGGTGTTACTTGGAACCCCGACATTGGTGTCGTATCCCTCCTCTCTCTCCTCTCTCCCCCCCCCCACCTCATCGAGAGAGGACTGTTCAATTTTGACCTAGATGACCTCTTTTGACTCCTCTTTCAAACCGGACAAAGTCCATATGTGGTGGACAGAGATGACCCATGGGTTTGAAAGAGGTCAATAGCCCTTTCTCAACATAGGGGGAGGGATACGATATCATCTGTCTCCTGTTTACAACACACAATCCTTTCAGCAGTTTTTTTTCCCTTAAATTAGATTTATATGCCGCCCTTCTCCGAAGACTCAGGGCGGCTTATAATGCGTTAAGCCTTCATACTTTTGTATATATTTATACAAAGTCAGCTTATTGCCCCCACAAACTGGGTCCTCAATTTACCTACCTTAGAAAGGATGGAAGGCTGAGTCAACCTTGAGCCTGGTGAGATTCGAACTGCTGTAATTGCAGACAGCTGGATGTTAATAACAGGCTTTAGTCTGCTTTTAGCCTGTTGAGCTATCCAGGCTCTGTTCCAAGAAGGCTCCACACGCAGCCGTTTGTATTATTCAGGTGATCTTGAGGTAAACACAGGTAAACCTCCAAGTGGCCTCAACGGCCCTCAGAAAGCCTGCTAACAGCCAGGTGACAGCAAAAAATATTAGTCCTTCCAACTTCCACCCCTCGGTCAGAACTGAAGAAGCTTTTTGGATGAGAAGCGAAATGTCTTCAAGGGCCTGGTGGCACAGTGGACTAAGTGCTGTTAAAGTAGCATTTAGCTGCCTGCAATTATTGCAAGTTCAAATCTCACCAGGCTCAAGGTTGACTCAGCCTTCCATCCTTTCGAGGTAGGTAAAATGAGGACCCAGATTGTGGGGGCAATAAGCTGACTTTGTATAAAAAAAACACCTCTTAAGGGGGGCCGAAAGCCCTACTAAACAGGTATATACAAAGGTATGAAGGCTATTGCTTAACGCATTGTAAGCTGCTCTGAGTCTCCGGAGAAGGGCGGCATATAAATCGAACTAATAAATAAATAAAATAATAAAAAACCAAATTTCAGTTGTGCCTTTTGAAAAAGCACCTGTTAAGGTTCCCAACCAATCCAGCAACTCTCGGAAACTTTTGGCTGTTTTCAAATAACTGCTTTGTTGAGTACATCCTTTTCGGCACGTTTGAAATGCAAAGCAACTCTGGCTGTTTCCCGCACTTTTTTTTTGGTATAATTAAAGATTAGACAGCTCCCTCCCTCCTCGTCACGGGTCAGGTTGTCCAGTTAGATGTTCTTGGCGTCTCTTTGGTAACCTCTTGCAAATCTCTGGCCAGCACCTGGTAGGATGTCCTTGGTTCCCACGAGATAGTAAGTTATTGATGTCTGACATTCCAAAACTCCCCCCCCACACCCTCCAAAAAGTGTGAAAAAGCTAGAAAAACAGAAAAATGGCTGTGACAGGCCCAGTCGGTTTCAAAGTTGACAGCAACTTTGGGAAAAACCATGACCTGGATGACTTGAGAGTCTCCATAGACTTTTAAGATGTGTGGACTTCAGTTCCCAGAATTCTCCAGCACTTCTGGGAAAATTGAAGTCCATACATCTTCTAAAGCAGGGGTCTCCAACCTTGGCCCCTTTAAGACCTGTGGACTTCAACTCCCAGAATTCCTCAGCCAGCAATGCTGGCTGAGGAATTCTGGGAGTTGAAGTCCACAGGTCTTAAAGTGGCCAAGGTTGGAGACCCCGGTTTTAAAGGGCTCAAGATTGAGAAGTACTGAAAGTATCTTGCTTAAGTTCTGTTTCCCTCCGAATCAGAATGCTTTCCTGCATGGACTGGCCTACTTTACAGGGCTCTTGTGAGGATGATGGCGAAGAATAGGGAATGCTGTTGGATTTCTCCTTGGAGGAAAAAGGCAGTGTTATATTGAGCATGGTGACCTAGAGGTGAAGACACTCAACCTCGCACTTGGAAGGTTGTGTTGTGGCCCCGTCCTCTGAGCCTATCCCTTTGGAGGAAGGCAGCTCTGAGCAGGAGGAAGAGGAGCCAGCCAGATCTCCCAGCCCTCCCCCTCTGGCACCGGCTCAGGTGCCAGCTGAAAGAGAGCCAAGTAGTGGGGAAACAGGTGTCTCAGATGAGAGTGAGGGAGAGACGTCATTCCTGGACGCACGCCAAAGAAGGCGAGAGAAAAGGGTACTGCAGCTGCGACGTATGAGAAAATCCTGAGTCATTGGATTGGAGTCACGGGATCAATGACTCACTGGACCACACCCAGAAGCATATGTATATAAGACAGTACGGTGGGTCACGAAGTTCGTGACGAACAAAGCTAAACAAACGGAGCAACCTCGTAGTCTTGGAAGCTAGATGAACGGCAAAGCTACGTAGGAGATTTTCTTGTTTGTGTAAACCAATAAAGTCCTTGGCAGACGGTGTGCATATCGCTGCCAAGGTTGAGATAAGAACTGCGGAGTGTGCCAAGTGATTATTAACCCTCGGCTGGCTGTGTTTTTGTGGGTCTCTGAAGGGGGGGGGACAGATCAGGTTGAGAGTTCAATCCTAGGCAGCTGATGGATGTTTCTCTATTGGGGCACAAAGAGAAAATAACTACTCCGAACTCCTTGTAGGTGTCAGGAAGGGCATCTGGCCAGTAAACGCTAAGCTTCATTCAGTTGCCCCGACTCCACCCCACCTAAAGGAATTACAGGGTCATAAAAAGAAATATATATATAATATTAATAAGTTTGCATACTGAGCACTGGAGGCTGAGTCAGTACTGGTAGTCCTCAACTTACAACAGTTTGTTAAGTGACCGAAGTTACAACGGCACTGAAAAAAGTGACTTATGTGATGACCGTTTCTCACACTTATGACCATTGTAGTATCCCCCATGGACATGTGATCAAAATTCAGACGCTTGGCAACGGACTCATATTTGTGATGGTTGCAGTGTCCCAGGGTCCTGTGATCCCTTTTGCAACCTTCTGATGAGCAAAGGTGATGGGGGAGCCAGATTCACGTTCCTAACTTAACCACTGCGGTGATTCACTTAACAACGATGTCAAGAAAGGTCGTAAAATAGGGCAGAATTCACTTAACAAACATCTCACTCGGCAACAGAAATGCTGGGCTCCGTTGTGGTCATAAGTCGAGGGCTGCCTTTAGCCCATGCATAGTTAACACTGCCTCATCGTACCATCTGTTCCATCTGCTGCTATTAAACTTGATTGCCTGCAAATTTTAATTGTCTTTTTAGCCAACAGGTGACAATTGCAGGTAGCCCTGAAGTTACGATGGGTCATTTAGCAATGGTTCAAAGTTACAACAGACTCCTCCTCCTCTCAAAGTAATTACAGCCTACAATGGCTACCTCTGCCCTAGTCAAATTGCCCACATTTTAGACGCTCCGGAAACTGGCGCTGTGTCCTGCCGTTTTTGCTAAAAATCAGTGTCAGTTTTCAAAATAATGTCCCATTAGTGAATAATGAGTTTGCTTAAGGGCCACGGTGTTCGCTTAATGACTAACACAAAAACGGCTGCAAAATTTGTGCAAGTTTAACCCTTTACATGCCTCGTGACCTATGACCCGCTCCTCCCATTTTTCAGGTAGAACAGTCTCTAAGCGGACAGTCATAAATCAAGGATCACTTGTACCTGCGTTTTATTGGATGAGGATGGGAAACCCATACAGGTAGTCCTCGACTTAGGACCACAAGTGAGCCCAACATTTCTGTTGCTAAGCGAGACATTGGTGAAGCGAATGTTGTCCTATTCTACGACCTTCCTTGCTACCGTTGTTAAACGAATCACTGTAACTGTTAAGTTAGTAACACGGTTGTTAAATGAATCGGACTTTCCCATTGACTTCGCTTGTCAGAAAGTCGCAAAAGTGAACCCCGGGACACTGCAACCGTCGTAAACACGAACCAGTTGCCGAGCCTTCGAATGTTGATCATGTGACGGGGGAAAATACAGTCCCTTTTTTCAATGCCTTTGTAACTTTGAATAATCACTAAATGAACTGTTGTAAGTCGAGGACTACCTTTAAGT
The DNA here is from genome assembly GCA_038048745.1 of Coluber constrictor foxii. NCBI lineage: Eukaryota > Metazoa > Chordata > Lepidosauria > Squamata > Colubridae > Coluber > Coluber constrictor. The sequence continues at coordinate 21,657,172 of CM075958.1, read as the reverse complement.
GCTTTTAAGATGTGTGGACTTGGAATTCCCAGAATTGGGGGTGCTGCAATGGTCATAAGTATGAAAAACAGTCAAGTCACCCTTTTTATGAGCTGTGATGGCACAGTGGTTAGAGTGCAGTACTGCAGGCTACTTCTAACAGATTGATTGATTGATTGATTCGATTTATATGCCGCCCTTCTCCGGAGACTCAGGGTGGCAAACAATGCGTTAAGCAATAGCCTTCATATCTGCTTAGTAGGGCTTTTGGGCCCCCCCAAGCGGTGTTCTTTTTTATACAAAGTCAGCTCATTGCCCCCACAATCCGGGTCCTCATTTTACCTACCTCGAAAGGATGGAAGGCTGAGGCAACCTTGAGCCTGGTGAGATTCGAACTCTCAGTAATTGCAGGCAGTTGGCAGCTAAGTGCTACTTTAACAGCACTTTAGTCCGCTGTGATGGCACAGTGGTGAGAATGCAGTATTTCAGTGTGACTCTCCCCGCTGCCATCAGTTCGATCCTGACCGGCTCCGGGTTGACTCAGCCTTCCATCCTTCCAAGGTCGGTAAAATGAGGACCCAGATTGTTGGGGGCAAGAGGCTGGCTCTAAACCGCTTAAGAGAGGGATGTGAAGCAGTATATAAGTCTTAAGTTCCTATTGCTATTTTCAGTAACTGAATGGTGACTAAACGAACTGTCGTAAGTGGAGGACTACCGGTAGCAATGGATCAGAAGACCGTGAAACTGTCTCATTTTTATTTCTCGTCTGTTTTTCTCTCCCGGGTCTCCCCTGTAGCAGCAACTCCAAGCCCACCAGCTCTCTCAGCTTCAGGCGCTGGCCTTGCCCCTGACCCCGCTCTCCGTGGGCTTGCAGGCCCCCTCCCTGCCCGCCGTGAGCGCCAGCACCGGCCTGCTCTCCCTCTCGGCGCTGGGCTCCCAGGCCCACCTCTGCAAGGAAGACAAGAACGGCCACGACGGAGACGCCCACCAAGAAGACGACGGGGAAAAATCCGACTAGGTGGATCTCCTCCGGTCGGGGGGGGGGGGGGCGGTGGGCAGTGTGGTGCGCGATCCTGGGGGTGGGGGGAGAAAGGCAGAAGATGCCGCATTTAATCCAATTCCGGGGCTGGCGGGCAAACCACGGTTCTTCAGTGGGGCACGAGGGGCGAGACAAAATTGCAGCAATAACACTTTATCCCCCTCCTTTTCCTGCCCCTCTTTCATTCCAGCCCCATAGCAGGCAGGAATGGTTCCCCAACCAACTGGGGGGGCCTTGGCGTACTAGTTGGGGAAGGGGTTAGACCTCCCCCCCTTTCTATCTCCCCTTCCCCCCCTTTAAATTAATTCCAAAGGGTTAAGCCAGCATCAGAATATCCACGATGCGTTTTTAAACTAGGTTACTCCCTCCCCAACATCCGTCCATCCTTTCCCAGGCGTTTTTGCGAGGACTCCACGCGATCGCTTGGCCCTTTCGGACAAGAAACTTAACAAACTGGGTTAGTTATCCAAGGGGAAGGAAGGATGTGGGTTTGCCTGATCTTAGATTTGTGGGAAAACGAGAGATCCTGGGAAAATCACACACACACACACACACACACACACACACACACACACACACACACACACACACACACACACACACAAAATCACACAGCTGGAAGGTTTTCGGCCACAGGTGAGGAGGACCAGTCACTGGTACCCTCCCGGTTTGTATATCTCAACCTCGGCCACTTTAAGATAGGTGGACTTCAACTCCCAGAATCCCTCAGCCTCACTTTACTAAATCATGACCTAGATCAGAGGTCTTCAAACTTGGCAGCTTTAAGGCTTGTGGACTTCAACTCCCAGAATTCTCCAGCCAGCATAGCTGGCTGGAGAATTCTGGGAGTTGAAGTCCACAAGCCTTAAAGCTGCCAAATTTGAGGACCCCTGACCTAGGTGGATAGTGTGGTAGTTATTTTGTACAGGTTGTCCAGTGGACCCAATTTCCCTTTGCTAAGCAAGGCGGTGTGAATTGACTCGCGCCCGATTGGATGAGGGGTTTTTTTTTTCCCCCGCCCCGCAGCTGCTAAGCCAATCACCGCTGGAGGGAATGGAGGAAACCTGGGAATTGAAGTCCACACATCTTAAAATGGCCACCGTTGAAAAAAACAGAGAAAAAGAAAACCATAATTCTGACATTCCCCGTCTTGATTTGAGCTCCCTGGCACGGCGGCACCACCATTTTGTGCTCACGGAGGGCTGCCCTCTCCCAGTGGGCAAGGCCAGACCCCATTGGGAGAGGGCACTTTCGACAGGGTGAGCGACAAAATGGGTTGGCAAACTTTCTGAAACCGGCCAACCTCTTAAAAATGCCCCCAAATGGAGAGAAATGGCTGAAATGCAAAGAACAAAAGTCCCCACCTGAGGGGATGCTGGCATGTTGACCCCAGCCCCCCCCTCCCCCAATTTCTGTTCCCCAATCAGGTAGTCCTCGAATTACAACCGTTCATTTAACGACGGTTTGAAGTTTGAAGTTACAGCAGAACCGAAAAAAGTGACTGAGCAACCTTCCCAAAGCCAATAAGGAAAGCCACATTCGCTTTAACAATCGCACAATTCACTCAGCTAACCCCGCGGTGATTTGCTTAACCATCATGGCAAACGGGTAATAACATAGGGTGTGACTCCCTTAACCGCTGTCATGCTTAGCTGTGGAAATTCTGTTCTGAATTGTGGCTGTAAATCGAGGACTACCTGCGCTCAAAAGCAAATGGGAATAAACCTCTTCAAGACTGTCCCGCACTGCAGGGTTGTCTGATTTTGGGCAGTCACGTAAGGAGCTAGATAAGAACGGATAATACGTCCCATCAATGATTTCCTTGAAAAGCAAGCCAGATTGACTCCTTGGAGGGTTGCAAGGGTTCTGGTTGGGACCGACCCTGTCAGACTACCTCCGCAATTGGATAATTTGCAAACCGCCAGATCCCACTGGACTCCACGTCGGTAGTTTTAAATTGCCTTTTTTTTTCTCCCCCTCCTTGGCGGCACTTAGCTCACATCTGCCGATGGGGGCTCCTTCTCTGCAGAACTCTTTGCTTTAAATTTGATCCATATCGCCACTGACACCCCACCCACCTCCCAACACCACAAGCAGTATCTGGGCTTTGTGAAGGCCCCCCCCCCTCCTCCCCAACCCCCGCCCTGCTCGACTCCTCTCTCGCTGGCCCTCCCTCTGCTCCCACCAGCACTGTTTTAGCTAAGCAAGCACCTTTGTCATTATGCATGTCTCGTTTTTAAGGTAGCACAGAAGCAAAAATTTTATATATATACATATATATATAAATATATATAAATATATAAATATATTAGTTGGGTAATCTCTGCCTCTGGGTGAACCTCTCAATGGCGTGCTGTTTTTTTAACCTGCCTTGCTGTTTCCTTTCCCTACCCTTCTTTTTTTTTTCGAGTTTTAAAAAAAGCTGGAATTTGGAAACTTTTTATCTCGAAACAATGGCTCAACTCCCTTTTTTCAGCCGGATGGTTTGAAATTCAGGGGGTTGAGGGGTGGTGGGGGTGGAAAAGGATGTGAAGGGGAAGGGGGACTCCTGGGCGCCCCTTCCCATTTCTTAAAACAAAAGCATCCCAAGGATCCTACAGCTATTCTACCTTTCCGTAATGCTAGTTCTCGACTTTTCCCCCCCTCCCAATTCTCCAAATAAATTTTACGACAAAGAGAATTTTTTCGTGTTTGTATATATTCCTTTAGAGACAGAGAAGAGAGAGAGAAATCTTGTTGGCTCCGTGTGTTTATTAATCACTTGACCCTATATTAAGAGGAACTGAGACAAAAATTCTGTATTGAAAATGTAATAGCTGTGCCTTTTCAAATAAAGAAATCAGATTGTTGGTTAAACTGCGACCGCTTCATTACTGCCTTTGTAGATTCCTTAATTTCCTTCGGTTTTTGTTTATTCTGGCCAGCACGCAAACCCTCTGCGGCTGAAAATAAAAATGATTGTTGAAATATATCGGTTTAAAAGTCTTCGGTGAAAACGTTGCATAGAGTTTGGAATCCTCTATGGCTGTTAACACCATTAGAGGGCACTGTGGCTTTATCAAGTGTTCTGCTTTGAGTGCCTCTGTTGGCAGGGCGTGGTACTGCAGGCAGATCTGTGGTCAGGTGATCTAAAAGAGCCAATGGGGATTAATCCTTGCTTTATAGAACCAGGTTTGTTTTCTAAGTCAAGTTTTTGAAAAACCCCCCAAAATAAGCCCTATTTAAGACCCCGCCCACTACGGAATGGGGCGAGGCACATGGGTAAAAATTAAGTGGGAATGGGGGTTGGTGGAGCTGCCTTGTACACCCTTATACCTGCCTTGCAGGGCCACTTCGATCCAGAACTCTGCTATTGGCAGAGGGCTTTCCAGAAGGATGGCAAAATGGAAGCCAGGGGGCGCCGTGCACCTCAATCCAGAGCCCAGCTTTCCGGAAGGCTGATGGCGAAATGGAAATCAGGCGACATGCATAAGGGCAGCAAGTGGCCACAGAAGTGGGCTCCTGCTAGGCGGGGCTGTCGGCACCACGGCGGTGAGATGAATCAGTAATCATTCACCCCCCCCAAATAAGACCTGGTGCCTTTTTTTGGCGGCAAAATATATATATAAAACCGGGTCTTATTTTTGGAGAAATACGGTGCATCGAAAGAAGCATGCGGTGGGGTACCCAGAGATTCTGTCTTCGGCCCAGTACTCTTCAACGTCTTCATAAATAATTTAGATGAGGGGGACAGAAAAAAAACTCATCAAATGTGCCGACAGGGACAACCAGCACCCCAGAAGACAGGGCTCACGATCCAGATGGATCTCGACAGACTTTGTACGCTGGACTCTTACCCAACAAAACGAAATTCAGTGATCAGAAAAGTCAGGTTTTACACTCGGGGGAAGACTAACCAAAAGCACAGGTACATAATAGGTGGTACCTAGCTCAACAACAGTAACAGAGAAAGAGAGAGGTAGTAGTCCTAGCGAACCGATGCTTAAATATGAGCCAGCAATGTGCTGCAGCCTCAAAAAAAGTTAATGCAATTGTAGGAAGATAGCACCCACCCCTCCTAGGAAAAAGATATTTTAGGAAATATTAAAAGGGCAGAATATTTCCCCTAAAAGGGAGGGAGAAAGTTAGCCCCCACCTATCTTAATGGGCCATTAAGGCCTGGGCCAGTCTATTCCACTTAACAAAGATCTACCTCCTTCATGTAGTAAGAATTGCCCAAAGCCCCTTCGTTACATCATCACCCAGCAAGGCTCAACCAAGCCTGGGACACAGAGAACCTACGAAGTTACCCCTGCATGACCCCATGGGAGTCTTGACAACCAATCAGAATATAAGCTCAAATTCAAAAGCCCAGAGAGGGCATAAAACCAAGGCATTCTCAGCCTCTCTTCCTTTTTTTTTTTATTTATGCCCAGGACCTCAAACCATGTGGTCCAGTCCACCATTAAACCATCTTTCTAAGCAGTCTCCGTGTTTCCAGGGCCTTTCTACCCACTTGGAACTGAACCCAGATGGACATTTCTTCCAACACAATCCAAGATTGCGTCAACAGAGGATACTTCCAGAGTAACCGGAAGTGATAATATTGGTCTATGTGGCACTAGTGAGTGAGGCCACATTTGGAATATTGTGTCCTGTTTTAGTCGCTATAATACAAAAAAATAGGCCAAGGCCCTAGAAAGGTAGTCGTAACTTGCGGAATACCTATATTCCTTTTTTAAAGATCACGCTACAGTTTTCATTTGCTGCGAGAATCTTGTTTCTAGCAATCTTGCTTAGGAGAGGGTCAAAAGGAACCTAGGGAATAATAATCAATTCAAGAACTTTTAGTTGCCAACCCTGTAAGACGGAGACTAAAGGCGAAATCTCATTATTCATTAGTTGAGTCCCAGCGTTGCAGTTATTTTTAACATTTCCTGCTCCCCCCCCCCCCCGCAAGCCCAATTTTGTCAGGAATATTCAAATGCTTGCCGGAGTAGAGCAACAAAACACAGCCATGAAATCAATGAATTTAATTGTACTGGTTAAGCAGCTAACCTAGAAAACAGGAGATTGTGTGTTCAAATTCCGCTTTCGGCTTGAAAGCTGGCTGGATGTCTGTGGCCCAATCACCAGGAGACTGGGAGTTCTAGTGCCACCGTAGGCATGATAGCTAGTTGGGTGACTGGGCAAATCACCAGGCGTGGTGAGTTCTAGTCCCACCGTAGGCATGAAAACCAGTTAATGGCTTTGTGCCAATCGCCAGGAGACGGTGAGTTCTAGTCCCACCGTAGCATGAAAACCAGTTAATGACTTTGGGCGAATTTGCCAGGAGACTGAGAATTCTAGCCCCACTTTAGGCACGGAAGCTGGCCTGGTATCTTTGGGCCAATCACTAGGAGACTGGGAATTCTTGTCCTGCCTTAGCCACGAAAGCTTCTTGGGTGACTTTGGGCCAGTCCCTCTCTCTCTCTCCCAGCCCAACCCACCTTGCAAGATCATTGTTGTGGGGAAAATAGGAGGAGAAAGGAATATTATAGTGTATTTACCACCTCGAGTAACTTCTAAAGTAACAAAGGTCGGATGAAAAAAAATCTTAACAAAAATAAACAGGGAAAGATTGTGATTGATCCAAGGAAGTGACGATCCCGTCACTTGCCTGCAAGGGTGACCCCAATTTTTGAGGCAAACTGTAGCCAAGCATAGGCCTCTGCTCTTGGCCTGGAAAGGCAAAGTTAATCCAAAGGCTCAGTCAGCTATTCCTCTTGGACCAAGGATGCACATCTGAAAGCTATTCCAGCAGCTTGCAAAATCTATTTTCCGGCTGGATTTTTGCCTTGCCTTGATGGCCCGGGGGGCATTTCTGGAAGCAAGACGATGGGAGATGGACGTTTGGCTTGAAAAATAAAACGCGGCCGGCTTGGTTTCCTTCCTCTCTCTCTCTCTCTCTCTCCAAAACGTGGCTAATGCAAATGCTGGCTGGGAAAAAAGGGGAGGGGGGAGGCAGCAAGGCAGGGATCATCAATAATTGAAACCCCACTCAAGAGGCCTTCGCAGCAGCAGCGCCCGAGGAAGAGAGCCAGGCAAGATAAATTGCCAATTGCCTTTGCCAACTCGGGAGCAGGACTCCTGACGGGCACGGAGCCAGCCTCTACACAGCGAGCGTGCGAACAATTTTCGCAAATCTATCCTCGGCACAAGGAAGACAGGCCAGGCCCATGGCCCTCTCTGAAGGCCAAGCCACTGCTAAGGAAGCTTAGACCGCCGGCACGCCGACAAGATTCAGGGCCGGCTTTTCAGGCTGGCGTCCGGCAGATGGAAGGATCAGATCTGGGTTGTATCTTCCGTCCCACCCGGGAGGATTTCCCTGCTCAGGGAAAGGAACGTGTGTTATGAGCGTCAAATCATCAGGAAGAGACAGAATAACAAGAGGTTGGACGGGACCTCAGAGGTCTTTTAGTCCAGGGGTCACCAACCTTTCGGACCTCAGGGACCCACTAAGTTCGTAATTTTAAATCTTGCGGACCTAATGACCGGCTGGGTGGGCGTGGCTAGGTGGTCATGTAATTTTGTGGCCATGGCCAACTCCTCGCCTGCCCGCCCGGGCTCCTTAAGGCCCCAACAGGAAGCAGTTGTTGGAGCTAAGCAGCCACAATGAGAAAGAGTTGGCAAAACAGCTCAGTTCAAATTGGATCTGGCCGAGAAGGAGGCTCAGCAGAAGCTCCTCACTGAGGACTAGGAGCATAGGCTTTCCAAGCAGAGGGAAGACCTGCGGGAGTGCAAGGCCAGGTACCGGCGCCTGGAGGCTCAGCGGGCTAAGATAGTCAGACAGTTCCAGGTCATGAGGCAGCCCCACTGGAACGAGGCCCTCTGGCTCTTCGCCACCAGTGGCACTTCCCTCCAGCCTTTGCCCAAAGCCCCACACCAGGAGGCTGAAGCAGACCCCAAGTCAGAATTTCTGCCCCCCTCCGACCCATACAAAAAGACCCCAAAGGGGGAGACTCTCTTCAGCAACACAACCGTCCATTGCACGTGTCCGGCCCAGGGACCGTAGTTTGAGGACCCCTGATTTAGAGCAATATTAAAAATGCAAATAATTTTTCTGCGGACCACCAGTTGGTGACCACTGTAATCTAGTCCAACCCGCGCCCCCCCTCTCCCCAAGACCCTGTGCCATTTCAGACCAATCTCTTCTTGAAAACCTCCAGGAATGGGAGGGTTTTCCCACAACTTTTGAAGGCAAGCCGTTCCAACTAGTTGGTTGTTTTCCCTGTCGGGAAATTTCTCCTTTGTTCTAGGTTGGAGTCTCTTTGATAAGTTTCCACCTGGTGTTGGAAGAAATGTCCATCTGGGTTCTGTTCCAAGTGGGAAGAAAGACACTGGAAACATGGAGACTGCTTGGAAAGATGGTTTAATGGGGGACAGGACCACATGGTTTTGAGATCCTGGGCAAAAAAGAGCACATGGGTGAGAGAGAGAAAGAGAGAGAAAGATTTATATCCTCTCTTGGGCCCAGCCTTGGAGCTTCCTGTTCCTGTGTAAGAAATGTACTCTGATTGGTTGTCAGACTCCCAGGGGGCCATTCAGGGGTAACTTTGTAGGTTGTCAGACTCCCAGGCCTGGTTGAATCTTGCTGGGTGATGATGTAATGAAGGGGCTTTGGACAATTCCTATTATGGCTTAATGGCTTTGTCCTGGTCTGGATCTTGAATAAGGGCTAATCCTATCATGTTCTGAGGGCCATGTCTTTTGTTTTGTAAATACACTGGCCCAGCCTTTCTCTTGCAGATAGGTTGGCAGCAAAATATCTGCTGGGGTGGGCGGGCAGGGAGCTGAGGCTCTGATTTTGTCTTTAAAAACCTGTTTCTCCTTTAGGGAAAATACAATATTCTGCCTTTTTAATATTTCCTAGAATATTTCACCTCCAGTTCATTTGTGTACGCTGGCCAGATGATTTTCAGGTCTTCCGGGTCCACTGGAAGTCGGGAAACAGGCTGTTGCCGGCCTCCAGAGGACCTCTGGGGGCTGGGGAAGGCCGTTTTTGCCTTCCCCAGGCTCCTAGAAAACCCCTGGAGCCTGGGGAGGGTGAAAAAACGGGCCTACCAGGCCCAACGAGCCATGTTGTGCCAAAAGTGGGGGGACCGCAGGAGGGGTCATGCAGGTATATGCAGGGGGGCGCACTGAAATATGGGTGTGGCACATACACGCGCAACCCCCCCCCCTCTCCGCACTCCTCCCACTTTTGGCACGTGATGGCAAAAAAGTTAGCCATCACTGGTCTAGAAGAACTGGGGCCACAGGATAGTAGTGTTCCAATATTTGAGGGGCTGCCACAAAGAAGATAGGGGTCAAACCACTGGTGAAATCCAAATTTTTTTACTACTGGTTCTGTGGGTGTGGCTGTGGTGTGCTGGGCGTGGCTTGGTGGGGGTGGCTTGGTGGGCATGGTAGGAGAACGATGCTGCAAAATCTCCATTCCCACCCCACTCTGGGACCAGCCAGAGGTGGTATTTGACAGTTCTCCGAACTACTCAAAATTTCCGCTACCAGTTCTCCCGAACCTATCAGAACATGCTGGATTTCACCCCTGGGTCAACCTCTTCTCCAACTGAAGGCAGGGCAAAAAACAATGGAGGAAATGAATGAAGGAGAGAAGCAATCCACAATTAAGGAGAAACTTCCTAACAGTGAGGACAATTACCCTGTGGAACAGCTTGCCTCCAGAAGTTGTGGGTGCTCCATCCCTGGAGGTTTTAAAGAAGAGACTGGACAGCCACTTGTCTGAAATGGTATAGCACTGTGTTCTGGCCCCATGCCCAGAAATAACCTCCCCTCAGACAACCAGAGGCTAATGAACTGGCAGGCAACCAAGTAAGATGATAACAAAGGTCGGCAGCAATCCGCAGCTGCTTGCCAACGTCTTTATTAAAAGGTCCGTCACATAAACACAATCTGAGACGCAGGGCCGATTCAAAACCGGGATCCACAAATCTTTGTTTTGTTCGTCACAAAGATATGGCTACAATCCCTCTCTTATATAGTCTGGGAGGCGTGGTCCACCAGCTAATCACGACCACGCCTTTTCCTCTGCTGGGCTCTCCTGTCTCTCCGACGCTGGCGAGGGTCCACCCAAAACTCACTCCCCTCGTCAATGTCCTCCTGTGGCTGCGGGGACAAGCTTGGCTCTGGGCCTATCTCCTGCCCTTCGGTGTCCTCCGGAGGCATTGCCAGAGAGGAGAGTCCTGGAGAAGGAGGCCTTGCCAACTCCTCTCCCTCACTCAGAGTCCTCCCCTGCTGATGACGCAGGCTCAAGCAACGGAGCCACAACACACCATGATGGCGAACCTATGGCATACATGTCATAGGAGGCACGTGGAGCCATATTGGTGGGCATGCGAGCTCAGCTCTGTTTTCGGGGCCTTCTGGGCCCACCAGAAGTAGGAAAACAGGCTGTTTCTGGCCTCTGGAGGGCCTCAGGGGGATGGGGAAGGCTGTTTTTGCCCTCCCCAGGCTCCTAGAAAGGCTCTGGAGCCTGGGGAGGGCGAAAAACGGGCCCACCGTGCCATCACATACCAAAAGCGGGGGGAGTGCGGCGGGGTCACGCACACATGTGTGGGAGGGCGGGGCACATAGAATTATGGGTGGTAGCACGCACGCAATCCCCCTGCACTCCCTCCGCTTTTGGCACGTGATGGCAAAAAGGTTAGCCATCACTGTTACAGGGTCTCCTGCAGTAGTGGGTTTCACTTACCTTCGCTGCGGTTCAGTTTTATTCAGGACTGTTGTAACTTTGAACTGAATTAAATGAACTGTTGTGAGTCGAGGACTACCTGAGTTTGATAAACTGGTGGTAAATCAGCACTCCTGTTGATTGACGAGGGGCCGGTCTTCCAGGCTTCCATCGCTTCCCTGGCTGTTTTTGTACCTGCTCGTCCAACAATCTTAGTAGCCGCAAAATTGAACGCACGTCCTTGTTCGTTGCGATCTGTTCTGACTTAGGCTTCCCAAGATCATGAAGCAGAGTCCTCGTCCCGATAAAACCCCTTTTATTTAGGTTAAAGGGAATTCCTCTCCAGCAAAGTCCCGGCCAACAGTCTTTCATGAGATTTCACAACCAGAGACCTTTATCAAGTTTGGAGAGCTGCCAGGCCGGTATCTTCCAAACTCCACGATGTAGCAGCAGTTACTTGGCATGAAGTCAGGAACAGATCTTCACTCTAATGAATTGAACTAATTGTCTCCTGCAAACTCCCCTCCCCTTTCGCTCCTCTTTATTCCCTCTGGGAGGGGCCTATTCAACCTCCATCTGTGGCTTTACTCCTGAGTCGGCCCTTGTTCCTTAACTGTTCTCTTCTCCTGGCAGCTCTGTGCATGCGCACATCAGGAACAGGCTCCAGCTGTTCTTCTGCCTCACTGATATCCGACTCCGAAGGCAGCTGATAACTGTCGGACGGCCCTGGCCCTCTCTCTGCCTCTGATGCAGAGCCCTCATCAGAGCCTTCCCCAGACTCCAGGACTGGCCCATGTTCCTCCCCAACCTCCTCGCTGTCCGAGTCTGCCGCCAGCTCTGCTGGCCACTAGCAAGCCACAACACAATCTGAGGCTACCAATGAGCTTCACCGTTCATCCCCATATCTCTATCAGGATGAAAGTCCATCTATAAATAAAGTCTATTATCAGAGAATTAAACACAATGTGAAATTTAATGAAGTCACATATCCTCTTTTTCTTAAAGCTGCTCCCAACCATTTCCCCAATTTAAGCTCAGGCCCGGATGAGGTTCTTGACTGCCAACCAGGTGCCCAGGGGCACATGTTCCGCCCAGCAAAAAAAATCACCAGCAAATATTCCCTGGCAAGTCAGGAAAAGAATTGCAATCCACATGGGAATATGAGTCAGGAGGGCAGGCTTGATACTCCCATACTTCAGCAGCCCCTGGGGGAAGCTGGAGATGGTTAATAGTGTGGAAATTTGGCAGCTGCTGGGTGCTAAAAGCCTCTAAGAAATCGCAAAAGTCCTGAGCAGGAAACTACTAAACGACTCTGTCAAAGGAGGGGGGAAGAGGTATTGATATTATTATTATTATTATTATTATTATTATTATTATTATTATTATTATTATTATTATTTAATCTGTAGTGAGATTCACAGTCTTTGAGGCTGGTTAATAGCTCAGCAGCTCGAGTCCTAACCAAGGACCTAGGAACTGCTAAGGTATCGTCGGAGGATGTAAGCTGTTCCAAGTAAGGTGGTTTTTTGTAGAGTCAAAATGTTCAAGTCCGGTAAATTTAGAATTTCTAAATAGCGGGGTAGCCCTTTGGGTATTGCTCCAAGGGCTCCAATTACAATCGGAACAACACATGATTTCTTTTTCCACAGTCGCTCAACTTCGATTTGCAAGTCCCGGTACTTTGTGATTTTTTCTTGCTGCTTATCTTCAATCCGTGCACCACCAGGTATTGCAATGTCAATGAACCATACTTTTTTCTTTTCAACTACCGTTATGTCAGGTGTGTTGTGGACCAAGTGCCTGTCAGTCTGAATCCTAAAGTCCCACAAGATCTTGAGTTTCTCATTCTCTAGAACTTTCTCAACCTGATGTTCCCAGTGGTTTTTGCTGTACTCAAATCCAAACTTCTGGCACAATTTCCAGTGAATGATCTTAGCAACGCGGTCATGGCGTTGTAGGTAGTCGGTTTGTGAAATTTTGCTGCATCCACTGATCAGGTGGTCGACTGTCTCATCTTTCTCATTACAGAGGCGGCATTTGCTGTTGGTGGTAACATGTTGAATTTTTGCCTTCATGCAGTTTGTGGCTAGGGCTTGTTCTTGAGCTGCCAAAATAAAGCTTTCTGTTTCTTTTTTCAGTACTCCTGATCTTAACCAGTTCCAAGTTATTGGTTATATAACTTATATTTGTGATAGGTAAGAAACTTTTCTTATCGTAGTCCTGTAGCTGCTGATCTTGATTGTTCTATCACAAGACACTTTTTTCCATGCCGTTCAGTGGTGGGTTGCCCCCGGTTTTTATTTATTTATTTATTTATTTATTTATTTATTTATTTATTTATTTATTTATTTATTTATTTTTCAAATTTATATACCGCCCTACTCCCATAAGGACTCAGGGTGGGGAACAGCCAAAATAAAAGTACAATTTACATACAAAAGTTAAAAGCTATTAAAATAGATTAAATAATTTAGGCTCAGAAAATTTAAAACATCCAATTTATATAAAACATTTAAAAACCCAATTTAAAAAGGAGAGTTAGGCCGGACCCGCCTGTTGGAATAGAAACGTTTTTAGGGCGCGGCGGAAAGTGCGTAAGTCTTGAATCCTCCTTATCTCCGGGGGGAGCTCGTTCCAGATGGCAGGTGCCCCCACAGAGAAGGCTCTCCCCCTGGGGGCCGCCAGTCGACACTGTTTGGCCGACGGCACCCTGAGGAGCCCCTCTCTATGGGAGCGGACTGGTCGGTGAGAGGCTACCGGTGGCAGAAGACGGTTCAGATCAGTTCTATAGAACTGGTACTAAAACTGGCGGGAGGCTCCGCCCACTCACCCTGACATCATCAGGAAGCTTCTGCAAATGCATATAAGTGTGCGTGGCCCCGTTGCAAACCGGTAGTAAAGGTAAGTAGAACCCATCCCTGTTGGGTTGTAACTTTGAAGATTTGTAAATTGACTTTGCTACTGTTTTTTTTCTGCAAAAATCCACCATAGCAAACAATGGGATTGCTTAATGGTCAGAGGTTAATTTCATGACCATGGTGATTTAATTTAGTTTAGTTTAGTTTAGTTTATTAGATTTATATACCGCCCTTCTCCTGACGGACTCAGGGCGGTGAACAGCCAAACATTAAAATATTAAAATACAAGCAATATAAAAGTTAAAAATAATCTAAAAACGTAATTAAATTTTGGCTTCCCCAAATTTAAAATCCCTCCTAAAATTCACCCATTAAAATCTACGATTTGCTTAACCGCCACCACAAAAAAAGATTATAAAATCAGGTGGGTCATGTAATGACCAGCTTTACAATCATTGCAACTTACAGCCATAAAGAGCAGGCTCCATTACAGTCATAACTTGAGGATTACCTCAGAGGTAGGTTTCAGCAGGTTCTGATCAATTCTGGAGAACCGGTAGTGGAAATTCTGAGTAGTTCGGAGAACCGGTAGTAAAAATTCTGGCTGGCCCCGCCCCCAGCTATTCTCTGCCTCCCAAGTCCCAGCTGATCGGAAGGAAATGGGGATTTTGCAGTGTCCTTTCCCTGGATTGGGGAGGGAATGGAGATTTTACAATATCCTTCCCCTGGATTGGGGAGGAAATGGGGATTTTGCAGTATCCTTCCCCTGGATTGGGGAGGGAATGGAGATTTTACAGTATCCTTCCCCTGGAGTGGAGTGGGAATGGGGATTTTGCAATATCCTTCTCCTGGATTGGGGAGGTAATGGGGATTTTACAGTATCCGTCCCTTGCCACGCCCACCAAGTCATGCCCACCAAGCCATGCCATGCCCACCAAGCCACGCCCACAGAACCGGTAGTAAAAAAAATTGGGACTCACCACTGCTCTCCCAGTACTATGCCATCTAATTTAGCCATGTTTTTGAAGCCGGGAGCTGCTGGAAATGATTTGGAGGAAGAGCAACTAAAGAATCCTTTTAAAAAGGGAGAGGAAAAAGAAAAAAGAAATATTTACAATATAGGCTCAGCACGCTTGGTGGACTTAGAAAATTGATTTATCAGATGGACAGGGAAAAGCAGATTCGGAGTGGGGATTAAATTGAAATGTCCAGAGGGATGCAAGTTTGGCTGGAACGCCGGGCACTTACCTTCTCAGAGATGGAGATAATATTGCAATATTTTACCAGCAGACTTCTTGGAGTCTTTCAAATGGAGGGGGTTTAAAAATAGAAAAAGATATATGGGCCACAGAATTATTAGGACTAAGCAAAAAGTCGCCCCAAACTTCTGTCTTTTTCTCTCGCCTTGTGTTGCAAACTCTTAAATTTTGCCAAGCTGCTAATTTATCCACCGAAAGAGAGATATGCAAGTGGATATGCCCAGTGCTCTTCTGTAGGTTTATAAATGTCTTAGATAAGGTTTTGGAATTTCAATCTTGCCTTCCTCTTACTACTGTTCACCTTTTTAAATTATTTTTACACTTTTACATAATATGTTCGTTCTTATTGTTTTTTTTCTGTTAACTATTTTGTTATGCTTATACAGGGGGCCCTTGACTTACGACCACAATTGAGCCCCAAATTTATGTTGCTAAATGAAACATTTGCTAAGTGAGTTTTAGCCCATTTTCTTGCCACGGTTGTTAAGTGAATGACTTCTGTTGTTAAGTTAGTAACACAGTTGTTAAGTGAATCAGGCTTCCCACTGACTTTGCTCGTCAGAAACAGTGGTGAAATTCTACCGGTTCGCACCGGTTCGGGTGAACCGGTAGTGATAAAAGCTACTGTTTCCCCCCTTGCTGTTCAACATTGTATTTTTCGGAATATAAGACGCATCTTTTTCCCCCCCGAAAAGGGGGTGAAAATTTAGGTGCATCTTATACACCGAATGTAGCCCCGGCCACCGACTGGTCCCCACCCTTTGACCCCTGCCTCCCCAGAAGTTACCTCCTTGCAAGCAAACAGCAAGAAAAAAACAGCGCCTTTCAGCTTCAGCAGAGCCTAATTAGCACAAGTTGATTGGATCGGGCTCCCGACTCTCAGCTGATTTGCTCTCAGCTGTTTTGCGCAGGGCTCTGCTGCTTGCTGCAAAGAGGTAAATTGCTGGAGCAGATTTTTTTTTCCCTTGTGCTAATCAAGCGATGCTGAAAACGAAAATGAAAGTAAAGCAGGCTGTTTGCTGTTTGCTGCAAGGAGGCAAAATCGCTCAGAGGCAGAGGGAGATTTCTTTTTCTTCTTTTCCTCACCAAAAAAAGGTAGGTGCATCTTATACTCCGGTGTGACTTATACTCCGAAAAATACGGTACCTTGTTAAGCATCCTTTTTCCATGCGAAGTGTGTGTTTGGTGTACACTGCACATGTGCACAGCGTGCATTTGGAGCACACTGCACATACACACGCAGCATGTGTTTGGCATGCACTGCACATACATGCACACGCAGGATGCATTTGGCGTTTACCGCGTATGCACAGGTAGCAAACTGGTAGCAAACTGCGTAGGATTTCACCACTGGTCAGAAGGTCTTAAAAAGGTGATCACATGACCCGGGACACTACAAGCATCATAAATATCAGTCAGTTTGAAGCATCTGAATTTTGAACATGTGACCTTGGGGATGCTGTAATGGTAATCAGCATCCAGGTAGTGCAGTGGTGAAATCTAAAATTTGTTACTACCGGTTCTGTGGGCGTGGTTTGGTGGGGGGGGGGAATATGATTAGGTGGGTGTGGCCAATTTTTTTTAAAATTTAAAACCATTTTTTCTACAACCTCTTCAACTCTGACAATCCCAGCTGAGTTGCCTGATCAGCAGAGACTTTTTTTCTTTTAAATGCCTCTGACGATCAGGCAACACAGCTTGGATCGTCAGAGGCGTTTAAAAGAAAAAAAGTTTTTTTTTCTTTTAAATGCCTCTGACGATCCAAGCTGAGTTGCCTGATCGTTATAGGCATTTAAAAGAAGAAAAGGGGGGTTTTGTTCTTTTAAAAGCCTTTGATGATCCCAGCTGTTCCGCATGATCATCAGAGGCTTTTTTTTTTACTTTTAAAAGCATTTTTTCGGCCGAAGAGGTTGTAGAAAAAATGCTTTTAAAAGTTTTTTCTGATGATTGTGCGGCTCAGCTGGCCATGGAGGGGAGGGGGCAGGGATTTTTGCTACGGTTCTCCGAACCACCCGCCTCCATCGCTTCCGAATCGGGCAATCCGGTCCGAACTGGGATCATTTCACCCCTGAAGTAAGGAGGATGTTATGTCTGTATGCATTATCTTTTTTTTCAAGACACTTTTTCTTTTTAACGTCTTCTTTGCTGTGTTTTTTATTCTTAAAACAAAACTTTTGGCCTTTTGCATTTTAACCTTCTTTGAATAAACTAAACTTTTACTTAGATAATTTTATTTAGATAAAATTAGACTTAGATAATCAGGGAGAAAGGGGGCTGGGCCAAGGTACAAATGACCCAAAGCTATAACGGATGGCTAATATCCCAGAAGACAGGGCTCAGAGCAGGGGTGCGTTCTACTTACCTTTACTACCGGTTCACAATGGGGCCACACCTCCCCTAGGTGTGAGGAGGAAGGGCAACAGAGCTGAACCCGCCCCTGAACCCAGAGCTAGTGGTACAGATCAGTGGTGAAATCCAATTTTTTAATTACCGGTTCTGTGGGCGTGGCTTGGTGGGTGTGGTGTGGCTTGGTGGGTGTGGCAGGGGAAGGATAATGCAAAATCCCCATTCCCACTCCACTCCAGGGGAAGGATACTGCAAAATCCCCATTCCCACCCACTCCTCGGGGAAGGATATTGCAAAATATCCATTCCCACCGCACTCTGGGGCCAGCCAGAGGTGGTATTTGCCGGTTCTCCGAACTATTCAAAATTTCCATTACTAGTTTGTTTGTTTGTTTATTTCTTTATTTCTTTATTTCTTTATTTCTTTATTTCTTTATTATATTTCTATACCGCCCTTCTCCCGTAGGACTCAGGGCGGTGTACAGCCAAGATAAAAACATAAACACACAGACATCATAAAATTAAAATTAAAATTATTAAATAGTTTGGCCCGGTAGAATTAAAACCCAGAATTAAAATATCGAATTAAAAATTGTTTAAATAGTCAGCCTTGCCTGTTGGAACATCAGAGCAGAAAGTACGAAGGTCGGGGATGTTACGTATCTCCAGGGGCAATTCATTCCAGAGGACAGGAACCCTCACTGGTTTTCCGGAACCTGTCAGAACCCGCTGGATTTCACCCCTGGTACAGATGCATTTCTCTTCAAACAATCATACAGTTGGTAGTGTACATAGATTTGCAAAACAATGGGATAAGGGAATATTCCTGAACTTTGTTTTATGATTGATCTCATGGTTACTGTGAAATTGTGTGAATGCATCAATGCAGTGCATGTTATCTCGCTTGCAGAGTTTGGATTCATTGAAGGAGTTTTACCAAAAATGTAAATATTGCAGAATATACAGCCTCATGCTACATAACTAAGCTCCATTTCATGCCGAATAAACCAAATTATGAATGTATCTTAAACAGAAAACCCTCTTTAGAGTTTTACTCCAAAAGCATTTTATTAAAATAAATTTAACCAAAAAAAAGCGATTGAAATTAAAAAAAATCCGATTTAAATTTAAAAAATCCAATTTATTTGATTTTTTTAAAAAGAGTCTATTTTTATCCAGCCTGACTAGTAGTCCTTGACATACAACCACAATAGAGCCCAAAATTTATGTTGCTAAGTAAGACATGTGTTAAGTGAGTTTTGCCCCATTGTATGTCCTTTCTTGCGGCAGTTGTTAAGTGAATCACAGCAGTCGGGAAATTAGCAACAGGGTTGCTAAAGCGAATCTGGCTTCCCCCCCCCCCCTTGACTCTGCTTGTCAGGAGGTCACGAAAGGAAATCACATGACCTTGGGAACGTTGCAACGGTCATAAATGTGAATCAGTTGCCAATTGCCTGAATTTTGATCACGGGGATGCTGCAACCATCATAAGTGTGAAAAACAATCATGTCACTTTTTTTCAGTGATCTTGTAACTTTGAACGGTCATTAAATGAACTGTTGTAAGTCGAGGACTACATATATTTGACACAGGCTTGCTTATTGCAGTGGTTTTCAATTTTTTCTTCACCATGGACCCCCTTCAAATACCTTTTGTGGCCCTGGAGCCCCAAGACTTAACTCAAGATTTAAATCATAACATTTCTTCAAGCCTTTGGGGTTTTTTTGGGCCACATTGTTGGTTTGACCCCCTGTGACATCAGGGGTCCATGGACTACAGGTTGAGGACCACCGGCTTAGTGTGTTAGGCTGCCATGTGCCCTATTGGATAAGAGAGAGAGAAAACCTTTATTATCATTTTTTTACTGTGGGCATACTGGCACTCATTAAAAATTAAATTAAGTTGCCTGGTCTCAAAAGTGTACACACACATAACATATAGATATGCTATACATACCAGGAATAGAAAATAGAAAATAGAAAATAGAAAATAGAAAATAGAAAATAGAAAATAGAGTAGAGTAGAGTAGAGTAGAGTAGAGTAGAGTAGAAGAGAAGAGAAGAGAAGAGAAGAGAAGAGAAGAGAAGAGAAGAGAAGAGAAGAGAAGAGAAGAGAGAATAGAGAATAGAGAATAGAGAATAGAGAATAGAGAATAGAGAATAGAGAATAGAGAATAGAATACAATAGGAGAATAGGAGAATAGGAGAATAGGAAATAGGAAATAGAATAGAGTAGAGTAGAGTAGAGTAGAGTAGAGTAGAGTAGAGTAGAGTAGAGTAGAGTAGAGTAGAGTAGAAGAGAAGAGAATAGAGAATAGAGAATAGAATACAATAGGAGAATAGGAGAATAGGAAATAGGAAATAGGAAACAGGAAATAGAATAGAGTAGAGTAGAGTAGAGTAGAGTAGAATAGAATAGAATAGAATAGAATAGAATAGAATAGAATAGAATAGAATAGAATAGAATAGAATAGAAAATAGAAAATAGAAAATAGAAAATAGAAAATAGAAAATAGAAAATAGAAAATAGAAAATAGAAAATAGAAAATAGAAAATAGGATAGGATAGGATAGAAAATGTATACATACCTACACCCTATATATATATATTTAGCCAGAGTTTTAAAAGACCTTACAAAGTGTTTTGTTGGGATTTTGGAGGATTTTGAGCTGAGATCTTAGCCAGCATTTTAAGCATTTTAACTAACAGACTTTTAATGACGCGGGAAAACACCCAAGGTTGAAGCTGTATGGAATAAAACTGTGGCTGCAACTGGAGGTTCTGTTTCGGATACCACAAAGCTGCCCCCCTCCCTCCCAGAAAGTAACAAGGAAAACAGGTCGTGAAGAGGATGTGTAGCGTCCCAGACAATCCTGCAGACTTGCTCAAGCATCGCTTATGTGCCACGTCCTGGATAGAAGGGAGTGAACTTCCAATGATCTTTTCTGCTGTCCTCATCACTCTCTGCACCGCCTTTCTGTCCCAAGAATAGAATGGAAATTTTTATTGGCCAATTTTTATTGGGAATACAAGGAATTTGTCTTGGTGCATACGCTCTCAGTGTACATAAAAGAAAAGATACATTCGTCAAGAATCATAAGGTATAACACTTAGTCATAAGTCTTAGTCATAGGGTACAAATAAGCAATCAGGAAACAATATCAATATAAATCGTAAGGATACAAGCAACAAAGTTACAGTCATAAGTGGGAGGAGATGGATGGTGGGAACGATGAGAAGATTAATAGTAGTGCAGACTTAGTAAATAGTTTGACAGTGTTGAAGGAATTAGTTGTTTAGCAGAGTGAGGGCATTAGGGAAAAAACTGTTCTTGTGTCTCGTTGTTCTGGTGTGCAGTGCTCTATAGCGTTGTTTTGAAGGTAGGAGTTGAAACAGTTTATGTCCAGGATGCGAAGGGTCCGTAAATATTTTCCCAGCCCTGTTTTTGACTTGTGCAGTATACAGGTCCTCCATGGAAGGCAGGTTGGTAGTAATTGTTTTTTCTGCAGTTCTAATTATCCATTGAAGTCGGTGTCTGTCTTGTTGGGTTGCAGAACCAAACCAGACAGTTATGGAGGTGCAGATGACAGACTCAATCATTCCTCTCTAGAACTGGATCAGCAGCTCCTCGGGCAGCTTGAGCTTCCTGAGTTAGCGCAGAAAGAACATTCTTTGTTGGGCATTTTTGATGCCGTTTTTGATGTTGGGTATCCATTGCGATATGGTAGAACCTAGAAATGTGTAGGTCTCTACTGTTGATACTGTCTACAACTCTCACAATAGTATAGTAGATATAGTAGAACCTAGAAATTTGTAGGTCTCTACTCTTGATACTGTCTACAACTCTCACAATAGTTGTCTAGTATTGTGAGAGTTGGAAGTATGGATGCTTCCAAACCGGACTGTCATGCAATATGGCAGGATGCTCTCCATCATCCCTCTACGCCAGGGGTGTCAAACTCAATTTCATGGAGGGCCACATCAGGGTTATGTTTGACCTTGGTGGGGGGCTAGGGGAGGAGTGGCTGGAGTGGGTGTGCCCAGCATGACATCACTCATGCCGGGGGCACCTGTGGCGAGCCAAGTGCTCTGCCATGAAAACAGGCTCCTGGGCCCCGTTTTCGCCCACGACAGCCTCCTGCAGCCCTCTGCCAGTGAAAATGGAGCTCGGGGGTTTGCTGGCAGAGAGCTGCAGGAGACTGTAAGAATGGAGCCAAGCTCTGTTTTTGCTGGAAGAGCCATTGCGGGCCAATCCTTTGCTGTTTCCAGGCTGTCCCATGGGCCAGATCTAAGCACCCCACGGATTGGATCTGGCCCGCAGGCCTTGAGTTTGACACCCCTGCTCTATAGAAAACGGTGAGGGGGAGTGTGGTGACCTAGGCTTACTGAGTCATTACAAGACACAATTAGTCCCAAACAAATCTATTTTATTGTAACAGCTGAGAATTACGTTCATTCCCAGCTGAGTCCCAATTAGTTGCAAAACAAGTCCTTCGGAAGAAGTCCTTCAGGATAATCACCAATCTTTATCTTCTTTGACACTCTGCCAAAGACCTTACTTGGCAAAGCCCCACGGAGTTCAGAAACAAACAAAGAGATGCCGACTGGAAACAGAGTTAGCAACCTTGCTTTCTTGCAAAAGGCCCAAATGCCTTTGTTTATTTTTTAAGCCTTATGGGAGGGGCCAATCATCTCCTGGCCTTACTCCTGAGTCGTCCTTTTTGCTTTAGCTATTCTTGCCTTCTGGCAGCTCTGTGCATGCATGCACTAGGAACAGGCTCCTCCTGTTCCTCTGCCTCTCTGCTGATCGACTCTGGGGGCTCCGGAGTCCGCACATCGCTCCCAGATGGCCCTGAACCCATCTCTGCCTCCGACGCAGAGCCCTTGTGCGAACCTTCCCCAGACTCCAGGACTGGCCCATGTTCCTCCCCAGCCTCCTCACTGTCCAACACCGCTGCCAGTTCCGCAGGCTGCTGGCGGACCACAACAGGAAGGAAAATGGGCTTTTCTCATGCGACGCAGAAAAAGACGGCGCTGCTGTGCCCGCTTCACCAGCCTCTCACTGTTGAGCCACCAAGTCAGCCTAGTTGTTAGCTGCACACACAGAAATTTGAGACCACTAACCGTCTCCACAGTTGATAAACCACAGTTGGTTTGAGTTGGGACACTTTTAACGCCGGTGACCTTGGCCGGAGCTGCCCTTGTGGGAAACCACAAACTAAGGCTTATCAACCACAGCAGCTGCTTCCCACCACCTGCCAAGCCCAAAGCAGGGAAGCTGAGTTGTTATTTAGCCCGATGTGGGAATCCCCGTCACCTCGAGGCATTGCACCTCCAAATTAGGGGGAGTTGCAGATAACGCAAGGGGTTTAATAATCGAAGTAGGTCGGTTTTTCCTGGCTGGATTTATATACAATGCCTGAAAATTAAACAGGGCACCCTGGTTGTTGCTGCATACCGATTTTGAGTTATTTGTACAAATAAAAAAAGTGGGATGCAAATAAATACATACTGATAGTCCTCGACTTACGATGGTTCATTTAGTGACTGTTCAAAGTAACAGCGGCACTGAAAAAAGTGACTTACGATCAGTTTTCCACACCCACAACCGGCTGCAGCATCCACATGATCAAAATTCAGATGCTTGGCAACTGTCTCGGATTTATGACCATTACAGTGTCCGGTGGGGGGTCATGCGATCCGCTTTTGCATCCTTCTGACAAGCACAGTCAGGGGGGAAGCCAGATTCACTTAACAACCGTGTTGGTAACTTAACAACTGCAGGGATTCACTTAACAACGGTGGCAGGAAAGGTTGTAAAATAATAAACAAAAACTTGATTATGGTCATCGACCAGCAATAGACATAACAATAAATTAAAAATAATACTGACATTAATCATGAATAATACCATCCCTGTTATGAAAATACAGAATCTCAAACCGTTAGAGTCACTCCCTAATGTACATGAGTGGAGAGCGTGAGTAAATGTATTTTTCTAATAATTGTTATAGATATCTCCAAAAAATTGGCACCAGTTGACAGCTATAATTCTGTAACCAGTTTTTTTCTTGTGAACGTTGCAATTAACATCTGTGGCAAGCAAGGTCGTAAAAGAGGGCAAAACTCGCTTAACAGCTGTCTCACTCAGCGACAGAAATGTTGGCCTCAATATGTCATAAATTGAGGACTGCCGTTAAATAAGCCGGCTTCCGTTTAACCCAGATTCTTGTGCAGCCTCAACCTAAATCACCTCTTTGTCAAAAGTTCCTTATAACCAGAAGATAGCATGTTTTGATATTCCTAGCATCTGTGGTAAACTAATATAAGGTTCTAGTCCCTGTTAAGAGTGAAAACTAGTCCCTTATAGTAAACGGAGACAACTTCCTACAGTTAGTCCTCGATTTACCTCCATTCATTTGTTGAGCATTTGAAATTCCTGAAAAAATGGCTGCTCCTCACACTTATGACCACTGTAGCAGCTTTCCCACAACCACAAAATCAAAATCCAGATGCTTGTCAACTGACATGTATTTAACAGATTAACCGAGTTGGAAGGGACCTTGTAGGTCATCTAGCCCAACCTTCTCGCCCCCGCAGGAGACCCACTCCACCATGTATTTGCGACAATGGCAGCATCCCATGGCTGCCGTTTGCGACCTTCCTCAGCAAGCTTCGCAACAGGCAGCGCCGACGAGGGAAGTTGGATTTGCTTCATGACCGCACGCTTCGCTTCACGCCCGCAGCGATTCGCCGAACGGCGGCCAAACAAAGGTCGTAAAACCGAGAAAGATTCGCTTAACAGGCTCAGCTCCAGAAATTCTTGTTCCCAACCGTGGTCGTTAAGTCGAGGATTTCCTGTAAGTCGAGGATTCCAACCCTGGTCGTAAGTCGGGGACTACGGTGCAGATGAAACTTGCAAATATGAAGGGGGGGGGGCAATATCTGGGCATGGGAAGTGTGGGGGGGTTACTTTCCTTGTCACCTACTCCAGCTTTTAAGTCAGTGTTTCTCAACCTTGGAAGCTTGAAGATGGGTGGACTTCAACTCCCAGAATCCCCCAGCCAGCAGCGCTGGCTGGGGGATTCTGGGAGTTGAAGTCCACCCATCTTCAAGCTACCAAGGTTGAGAAACACTGTTTTAAGTGATCCTGCACAGCCCCCCCCCCACCCCCAAACTCCCTAAGAGGTGAACTACGCCATCTTCCTCTGCTGCCTGGGGGAATTCTGGGAGTTGAAGTCCACACCTCAAGATACCCAGATCCACATGGTTTAGGCAGGGGGGGCGGTTGGGTTTTGGGGGGGGGGAGAATGAGCTTTCGTTTTTTTTCACACACTCACCTCCCACGCGAGCTGCCAGCTTTGGCAACCGCAACTAACGGAATTAATAAAAGATTAGGAGGAAACACGAGCGATGAAATATTTAGCCCGTGCAGCTGCTTTGGAGAATGCAGACAACTGGCTTTTAGGGAGAGAGGGGCATCTCTCTCTCTCTCTCTGTGTGTGTGTGTGTGTGTGTGTGTGTGTGTGTGTGTGTGTGTGTGTGTTGTGTTTCCAGCCTGCAGGGTAGCGGCAACGGCTGTTCTCCTTCACGCAACTGCACCGCCGTTTTCAACCGAGCACGTTGTGTATGTGTGTCCTCCGTCTGTGCGATTGGGTTCAGGCGGCGTTCAGGCCAAGGAAGGGCATTCAGTAGGGCTGGCTACAGGGCAGGTCAAAAAAGTCAAGATGGCGGCCACCCCCCCCGCTCCTTCAGAATCTGATTTTTTGTGTGTGGACATCCTGCAACACCCAAGGGGGCGGGATTGTTTTTTTTTTAAATTTGATTTATATGCCGCCCTTCTCCGGAGACTCAGGGCGGCTTACAGTGCGCTAAGCAATAGCCGTCATACTTTTGTATATTTATATTTATTCAAAGTCAGCTTATTGCCCCCAACAAACTGGGTCCTCAATTTACCCACCTTATAAAGGATGGAAGGTTGAGTCGACCTTGAGCCTGCCTGGGATTGAACTCGCAAGTAATTGCAGGCAGCTGGATCTTAAATGCTGCCTTTAGTAGGAGGCATTAGCCCCCCTACGCCACTCAGGCTCCTGGGGTTTGTGGTGAGATGGTTGGCAAATTAAAAAAAATAATAAAATATATGAAGTATATAAAATAAACAAAATAATAAATACAATACAATACAATACAATGGAATACAATACAATACAGTACAGTACAACACAACACAACACAACACAACACATTAGGCAGTGGCCACTATCAATGTTATTTTTATATATTCTTTTCGTTTTCTTCGGCTCAAGGCAGCATATCTATGGGTAATCTACGATTTACAACAATTGCTCCTAAAATTTCTGTTGCTGAGTGAGACATTTGTTAAGTGAGTTTAGCCCCATTTTTTTTTTTGCCAGAGTTAAGCGAATCACTGCCGTTGATAAGGCGTGAACAAAAATTCAGATACTTGGCAGCGGGTTCGTATTTATGACGGCTGCGGTGTCCCGGTGTCTCGTTTTGCGACCTTCTGACTCAGAAGTCAATGGGGAAGCCGGATTCGCTTAACAACCGGGTTACTAATTTACCTGATTTTTCACAGAATGCTTTAAAAAAAAAAAAGGTGATCTCATCCCTTTAAAAAAAATGTGGAAAAAAGTGGTAATTTCAGCCCTTAATCAGGTTTAAACAGAATTTTTTAGTTTCCTGTGATATTTTCCCCCCCAAGACAGCTGAACCTGCAGTTGTAATGCTCACTTGCAAATTAAAAAACTGGAGAAACTCAAAATTTATCTTGCTAAGTGAGAAATTTGTTAAGTGAATTTTGCCCCATTTTACACCTTTTCTGGCCACAAAACCAACTTTTCTCTGTTATACTGTGCTTGTGGAATATATATAAGCGAGTTGCAAAGGTCTGGAGTTTTGATTATGCCACCATTGCAGGGGTGAAATTCAGCAGGTTCTGTCAGGTTCTGGAGAACCGGTAGTGGAAATTTTGAATAGTTTGGAGAACTGGCTGGCCCCAGAGTGGGGTGGGAACGGAGATTTTGCAGTATTCTTCCCCTGGAGTGGGGTGGAAAGGAGATTTTGCAGTATCCTTCCCCTGGAGTGGGGTGGAAAGGAGATTTTGCAGTATTCTTCCCCTGGAGTGGGGTGGAAAGGAGATTTCGAAGTCTCCTTCCCCTGGAGTGGGGTGGAAATGAGATTTTGCAGTATCCTTCCCCTGGAGTGGGGTGGAAAGGAGATTTTGCAGTCTCCTTCCCCTGGAGTGGGGTGGAAAGGAGATTTTGCAGTCTCCTTCCCCTGGAGTGGGGTGGAAAGAAGATTTTGCAGTATCCTTCCCCTGGAGTGGGTTGGAAAGGAGATTTTGCAGTATCCTTCCCCTGTAGTGGGGTGGAAAGGAGATTTTGCAGTATCCTTTCCCTGCCACGCCTACCAAGACACATCACGCCCATTAAGCCACACCCACAAACTGGTAGTAAAAAAAAATTGGATTTCCCCACTGCATCATTGGGATCCTGCCAGTCATAAGGAGGAGAACTGGTCGTAAGTCACGTTTTTCAGTCGTAACTTTGAATTGTCACTAAACAAATGGTTGTAAGTCAAGGACCACCAGTATTGTATCCCCAAGGTTTCTGGCTTTGCAGACCAGCAGGGGGTGGAGGGAGAGGGAATAGTTACACGAGAGCAAGTGAACACATGCACAGCTCCGTTTGCCCGAAGGATGGGCACATGCGCCCACTGCTTGCACAAACGGAGCTTCATGCATGCGTTCGCACGCTGCTTGCACAAGTGCACTCACACGCATGCTTATCCATCGCTTTCACAGCTCATTTCTGATCAGGCTGTGGCCCAAAGGATGGTGACCCCTGCTCTAGTTTTTCTCAACTCTCAACAGTACTGTGGGATCTGAAGTCCACTAAGGCTGGCTGGAGAATCCTGGGATCTGAAGTCCACTAAGGCTGGCTGGGGAATCCTGGGATCTGAAGTCCACTAAGGCTGGCTGGGGAATCCTGGGATCTGAAGTCCACTAAGGCTGGCTGGGGAATCCTGGGATCTGAAGTCCACTAAGGCTGGCTGGGGAATCCTGGGATCAGAAGTCCACTAAGGCTGGCTGGGGAATCCTGGGATCTGAAGTCCACTAACGCTGGCTGGGGAATCCTGGGATCAGAAGTCCACTAAGGCTGGATGGGGAATCCTGGGATCTGAAGTCCACTAAGGCTGGATGGGGATTCCTGGGATCTGAAGTCCACTAAGGCTGGCTGGGGAATCCTGGGATCTGAAGTCCACTAACGCTGGCTGGGGAATTCTGGGATCTGAAGTCCACTAAGGCTGGCTGGGGAATCCTGGGATCAGAAGTCCACTAAGGCTGGCTGGGGAATTCTGGGATCTGAAGTCCACTAAGGCTGGATGGGGAATCCTGGGATCTGAAGTCCACTAAGGCTGGCTGGGGATTCCTGGGATCTGAAGTCCACTAAGGCTGGATGGGGATTCCTGGGATCTGAAGTCCACTAAGGCTGGCTGGGGAATTCTGGGATCTGAAGTCCATTAAGGCTGGCTGGGGATTCCTGGGATCTGAAGTCCACTAAGGCTGGCTGGGGAATCCTGGGATCTGAAGTCCACTAAGGCTGGCTGGGGAATCCTGGGATCTGAAGTCCACTAAGGCTGGCTGGGGAATCCTGGGATCTGAAGTCCACTAAGGCTGGCTGGGGAATCCTGGGATCAGAAGTCCACTAAGGCTGGCTGGAGAATTCTGGGATCTGAAGTCCACTAAGGCTGGCTGGGGAATCCTGGGATCAGAAGTCCACTAAGGCTGGCTGGGGAATTCTGGGATCTGAAGTCCACTAAGGCTGGATGGGGAATCCTGGGATCTGAAGTCCACTAAGGCTGGCTGGGGATTCCTGGGATCTGAAGTCCACTAAGGCTGGCTGGGGAATCCTGGGATCTGAAGTCCACTAAGGCTGGCTGGGGAATCCTGGGATCTGAAGTCCACTAAGGCTGGCTGGGGAATTCTGGGATCTGAAGTCCATTAAGGCTGGCTGGGGATTCCTGGGATCTGAAGTCCACTAAGGCTGGCTGGGGAATTCTGGGATCTGAAGTCCACTAAGGCTGGCTGGGGAATCCTGGGATCTGAAGTCCACTAAGGCTGGCTGGGGAATCCTGGGATCTGAAGTCCACTAAGGCTGGCTGGGGAATCCTGGGATCAGAAGTCCACTAAGGCTGGCTGGAGAATTCTGGGATCTGAAGTCCACTAAGGCTGGCTGGGGAATCCTGGGATCAGAAGTCCACTAAGGCTGGCTGGGGAATTCTGGGATCTGAAGTCCACTAAGGCTGGATGGGGAATCCTGGGATCTGAAGTCCACTAAGGCTGGCTGGGGATTCCTGGGATCTGAAGTCCACTAAGGCTGGATGGGGAATCCTGGGATCTGAAGTCCATTAAGGCTGGCTGGGGATTCCTGGGATCTGAAGTCCACTAAGGCTGGCTGGGGAATTCTGGGATCTGAAGTCCACTAAGGCTGGCTGGGGATTCCTGGGATCTGAAGTCCACTAAGGCTGGATGGGGAATCCTGGGATCTGAAGTCCATTAAGGCTGGCTGGGGAATCCTGGGATCTGAAGTCCATTAAGGCTGGCTGGGGAATCCTGGGATCAGAAGTCCACTAAGGCTGGCTGGGGAATTCTGGGATCTGAAGTCCACTAAGGCTGGATGGGGAATCCTGGGATCTGAAGTCCACTAAGGCTGGCTGGGGATTCCTGGGATCTGAAGTCCACTAAGGCTGGATGGGGAATCCTGGGATCTGAAGTCCATTAAGGCTGGCTGGGGATTCCTGGGATCTGAAGTCCATTAAGGCTGGCTGGGGATTCCTGGGATCTGAAGTCCACTAAGGCTGGCTGGGGAATCCTGGGATCTGAAGTCCACTAAGGCTGGCTGGGGAATCCTGGGATCTGAAGTCCACTAAGGCTGGCTGGGGAATCCTGGGATCTGAAGTCCACTAAGGCTGGCTGGGGAATCCTGGGATCAGAAGTCCACTAAGGCTGGCTGGAGAATTCTGGGATCTGAAGTCCACTAAGGCTGGCTGGGGAATCCTGGGATCAGAAGTCCACTAAGGCTGGCTGGGGAATTCTGGGATCTGAAGTCCACTAAGGCTGGATGGGGAATCCTGGGATCTGAAGTCCACTAAGGCTGGCTGGGGATTCCTGGGATCTGAAGTCCACTAAGGCTGGATGGGGAATCCTGGGATCTGAAGTCCACTAACGCTGGCTGAGGAATTTTGGGATCTGAAGTCCACTAAGGCTGGCTGGGGATTCCTGGGATCTGAAGTCCACTAAGGCTGGATGGGGAATCCTGGGATCTGAAGTCCACTAAGGCTGGCTGGGGAATTCTGGGATCTGAAGTCCACTAAGGCTGGATGGGGATTCCTGGGATCTGAAGACCACTAATGCTGGTTGAAGGATCCTAAAAACTGTATTCCCAAATGTTGGCTGGGAGTCCAAATCCACACACCCGGCTTTCAGATTGCAAAAGCTTGAGAAATACTGGCTTTACACGGATCCCCATTCCTACGTGGGAATCCAACCCGATCTCCTCCTTGCTTTCCTCGCTTGGAAAGTGCAAGCTCTTGTGTGTGGGAACGCAGCCCTCCCGTTTCCTTAACCCGGGTTTAGATATCGTGTGAACACAGACACCCCTTTCCCCCCCACCTCCACCCAGGAGTCCTTCCCCCGACTTCGGGCTGGCCGCCATCCAAAAACCCGTGTGGCCCTTTCCCGGGAGAGCGGCGCTCCCTCTGCCCATGCTCAGAGGCACGCTGATCGCGCGCCGCTTTGCAGCTTCCCCGGCGGCCTTTTTGCAAAACCGGCGTCTGCTTCTGGGCTTTCAGGCCAGGGCGAAGCGAAGCCAAGCAGGTTTTTTTGGAAGGCAGCCCTGGAGAGCGCCGGCTTTTGATCGGCAGCCCGTCTGCTCTCCCCCCCCCACCCCATTTCCCTTCCTCCCCCCCCTTCTCCTTTCCCCGCTAATGCTTGATTGATGGCCAACAGGAGAACCTCGCCTGGGTGAGATCAATGGGTTGCAATTAGAGCCAGCGGCCAATCAGGAGCGAGCAGGCTGGGGAGCCCACGTTACTTTGATTGACAGGGAGGAGCGCGGGGAGGGGGAGGAGGAGGGGAGAGGGGCGGGGGCACGGCTCCAGCCGCGCAAGGGCTTGTGGGGAAAGTAGTTCTCCACAGCAGTCTCCACGTTCTGTTCTCCCACCTTCCTGCAGAATAACTCTTCCTTCATTTTCAGGGAATTTAGCCTCCTGCTAAATCTAATAGGAGCCTGAACCCCCTTTTTGTGATGGGGGGGCATCACAAAAAGGGGCTTCCGGCTCCTATTTGGTTTAGACCAGCATGCTTTTCTCCTATATAAAAAGAAATGTTCTGACAGTGACAACAATCAACAGAAGTTGCCTTTGGAAGTTGTGGGAGCTTCATCACTAGAAGCTTTGATGAAGAGACTGTCAGAAATGGTGTGGGTCGGTGGGGGGGCGGTGTTTGGACTAGATGGCCTTACAAGGTCCCGTCCAACTCTGCTATTCTCTCTTTGGGATCGATCAATTGCATTCCCACAAATACGCAACCTCCAAACCCGATTTTAGTACAGAGGGAGTCCTGGATTTGCGACCACAACCGAGCCCTGAATTTATGTTGCTCATTGAAACAATGAAGTGAATTTTGCCCCATTTTACGACCTTTCTGGCCACGGGTGTTAAGTGAATCACTGCAACTGTCAAGTTAGTAATGTGGTTGTTAAGTGAATCTTAATGAAGCTTCCCTCTATTATCTCGACTCGTCAGAAGGTTGCAGACCTTGGGACCCCGCAACCGTCATGAGTATGAGTCAGGTGGCAAGCGTCTGAATTTTGATCACGCGACCAAACGGATGCTACAACGGTTGTAAATGTGAAAAACAGTCAGTCACTTTTTTCGGTGCCGTTGTAACTTTGAACGGTCACTAAACAAACAGCTGTAAATTGAGGACTACCTGTATATGCTGCCCAAGAACCAAACACTTCGGAGGATTCTCGGTTCAAACCCCAGTTTAGCCCTACCTAGGGGTTGTGGGAAGCCGCCAACCTGGGTTTAGCTGGCCATCCTACCCACCAAGAGCCTGGTGGCGCAGGAGACTAAAAGCCTGTTATTAACATCCAGCTGCCTACAATTACTGTAAGTTCGAATCTCCCCAGGCTCAAGGTTGACTCAGCCTTCCATCCTTTCTAAGGTCGGTCAAATGAGGACCCAGATTGTGGGGGCCATAAGATGACTTTGTATAAATATACAAAATTATGAAGGCTATTGCTTAACGCATTGTAAGATGCCCTAAGTCTCCGGAGAAGGGCAGCATATAAATCAAATTTAAAAAAGAAAGAAAGAAAGCCAACTGACCAGCGACAAGTTCCTGATTTGGAAGCAGATGTAGAAATTCCAAATTTTAAGCAGATTAAAACAGTACAAGTACGCCTTGACTTGCATTTAGGGACCGGATCCGTTTGGTGACCATTTGGAGGTACAACGCCACTGGAAAAAGTGACTGATGACTGTTTTTCACACTTACGACCATTGCAGCATCCCCATGGTCACGAGATCAAAATCCAGACGCTTGGGCAGCTGGCATGCACAGGATTTAGAACAGTTCCTGTGGCAAGGAAGGACAACGCTCACTTAACAATTGTCTTGCTTAGCAACGGAAATTTTGGATTCAGTTGTGTCGAGGACTACAGGTAGGATGGATGGATGGATGGAGACAGATAAGAAATGGATAAGATAGATAGATAGATAGATAGATAGATAGATAGATAGATAGATAGATAGATAGATAGATAGATAGATAGATAGATAGATAGATAGATAGATAGATAGATAGAGATAGATGATAGATAGATAGATAGATAGATAGATAGATAGATAGATAGATAGATAGATAGATAGATAGATAGATAGATAGATAGATAGATAGATAGATAGATATGCATAATAGAGAGAGAGATAGATACATCAACAGATAATTATGGTGATGATTAGATAGATAGACACAGACATAATAGAAATAGAGACAGATACATCAACAGATAATTATGGTGATGATTATTAGATAGATATAGATATACATAATAGAGATATAGATACATAAACAGATAATTATGAATAGATAGATAGATATGCATAATATAGATATAATTATGGTGATGATCAGATAGATAGATTGACAGATACAGACACAGTCACAGACAGATAGACAATGCTGGCTGGGGAATTCTGGGAGCTGAAATACTGCAAATAAATGCCCGTTTTCCTACCCAATTGAATTTATCCTAGTGGGAAAACTTGCTCCTTTGACAAGACCAACAGCAGAAAAAGCACATTTGCTTCTAACAAGCCCAAACTACGCTACCCACAATTCTGCTGGGGAAGCTCCCGCCGAGCCCCTCCCTAGCCCGGCCGCTTAGGCCTCCCAAAGCTTCTAGCTCGCTTTCCCTTGATTAGCCATCCCCACCTTTGACGTCATAGACCCGTGTGGGATCCGACGCGACTGATTGGCCAGCTGCCTACCTTGGTTCAGCCAATCCTCAGCGGCCCGTAGTAGCCAAGGCTTGGAAAAGCAATTTAAGGTGGACCGAAAGGCTCGTGATTGGCATTGTGCTGGTGTTAAATATGTATTTGGTGGTTTTTTTTTTAAAGAAATAAATTTAATGCAATGAAGCTGGGAGCTTTTCTTGATGTTTGAGACAAGGGGAGATTTTTTTAAATTTTAATTTCTTTGTCCCTCAAGGTGTTGGGAGCCAAGTACCATCCTTGATGGATGAGTTTACAAAGATGCTCAAACTCAGGTTGTGTCAAACCATGGTTTATTAAATAGACCATGGTTTCTGGAGTGGCACAACCCTATCATCAATTAGATTGGTGCAATCAGGGTAGCATGCTAAGGTATCAAACTGCAAACCCTGGATTTTCAGCATAAAGTAGTCCTTGACTTATAACTGTTTAGTGGCCATTCAGAGTTACAATGGCACTGAAGTAACTAATGACTGGTCCTCACATTTACAACGGCCACAGGCTGCACAGCCATGTGATCACAATTCAGGTGCTCTGCAGCTTCGCAGGTATTTATGACTCTTGCAGTATCTCAGGGTTGCTTGAGGGCCATTTTAATCTTCCCAGCCATCTTCTAATCAAGAAAAGTCAGTGGAGAAGCTGGATTTGCTTAATGGCTGCAGTGATTCACTTAACAACCATGGCAAAACAGAGTGCAACTCCATTAACAACTGCCCTGCTTAGCAATGGATGGAAACGAATCAAGGAGAGATCAAACCTAGAAGTACCCTGTTTCCCCTAAAATAAGGCATCCCCTGATAATAAACCCAATCAGGCTTTTGAGTGCATGCGCTAAAATAACGCTAAAATAACACCACCGCCCCAAATAAGCCCTCTCCGAAAATATTTAACTGCATGTGTGGCCAGTCCCCGCCATTTCCTCTGGTTAGGGTTAGGGAGACAGAGCTGGAAATAGGTAAGACGCTGACAATTGGGGATGAGACCTTGCTCCCCACAGAGAGGGCCCGCAACCTGGGTGTCTTCCTGGATTCACGGCTGTCTTTAGAAGAGCATATGACGGCCGTGGCCAGGGGGGGCCTTTTATCAGGTTTGTCTGATCCTCCAGTTGCGTCCCTTTCTGGACCGGGACGCCTTGCGCACGGTCACTCATGCCCTAGTCACCTCTTGTATGGATTACTGTAATGCTCTCTACATGGGGCTCCCCTTGAAGAGCACCCGGAGGCTCCAACTGGTCCAGAATGTGGCCGTGTGGGTGATTATGGGCACAGCTCGTTGGACCGATGTAACACTTCTCCTGCGCGAGCTGCACTGGCTCCCAGTGGTCTTCCGGGTGCGATTCAAGGTGTTGGTCACCATCTTTAAAGCGCTCCATGGCTTAGGACCTGGGTACCTACGAGACTGTCTTTTGCCACCAATAGCCTCCCACCGACCAGTTCGTTCTCACAGGGTGGGACTACTCAGGGTACCGTCAGTCAAATCATGCCAACTGGTGACCCCCACGGGGAGAGCCTTCTCTGTGAGGGCTCCAACCCTTTGGAATTAACTGCCCCTGGAGATACGGAATATCCCCAACCTTCGTGCTTTCCGCCGTGCCCTCAAGACCCTGATGTTCAATCAGGCGGGGCTAAACATGTGAATGATTTTTAAAATCTTATCTAATTCTGGGTTTTTATTTAATCGGGCCAAACTATGTAACAATTTTAATTAGCAATATTATGATGTTTGTGTGTCTTATTTTTTTATCTTGGCTGTACACCGCCCTGAGTCCTACAGGAGAAAGGCAGTATAGAAATATAATTAATAAATAAATAAATAAATAAATAAATAAATAAATAATAAACCTACAGGAGAAAGCCGGTATAGAAATATAATAAATAAGTAAATAAATAAATAAATAATAAGTCTTGCTCCATGTGCCCCAAAATAATAAGACCTCCCTGAAAATAAGGCCAAGCATTTATTTCGGGGTTCAAAAATATATAAGGCAGGGTCTTATTTTCGGGAAACACGGTAAGAAAAAATTCCTGACAATGAGAACAACCAGTGGAAGAGCTTGCCTTCAGAAATTGTATGTGCTCCATTACTGGTGGCTTTTAAGAAGAGACTGAACAGCCACTTCTCTGAAATGGTATAAGGCAGTGATGGGTAACCTTCTCGCTGTCGTGTGCCAAAAGCAAGGGGAGTGGGGGGGTCACGCGCACACATGCCCACGCCCATAATTCAATGCGTCCCACCCCGCACATTCGACATGACCCCTGCTTTTGGCATGCGATGGCATGGTGGGCTCAGTAGGCCCGTTTCTTGCCCTCCCCAGGCTCCAGAGCCTTTTTTGGAGCCTGGGGAGGGTTAAAACAGCCTTCCTCACACACACACACCATGGAGGTCCTCTGGAGGCCAGAAACAGCCCATTTCTCGATTTCCGGTGGGCCCGGAAGGCCCGAAAATCAGCTGGCCGGCGCTGGAGCTGAGCTAGGGCAATGCTCGCATGTCCACAGATATGGCTCCATGTGGCATGCATGCCATAGGTTCACCATCACGGCTATAGGGTTTGCTTGAGTGGGGGTTGGACTAGAAGACCTCGAAGGTCCCTTCCAACCTTGCTACTCTGTGAATGGAAATTCCGAATCCAATTGTTGCAGAGGGCGATCGATAATTCTCCCCCCGAGTCCTACCTATTTAAAAAAATTCAGAAATGACAACTTGTGTTTTCAAGTCAACAGCACGTGATCAACATTTGAGTAACCGGGGTGCATTTACCACGGTTTGCAACTTCCTGAGGTCGTGGGACTGTCGTTTGCAACCTTTCCAGGGAACTTCTCGGAAGCAAAAATCAACGGAGGAAGCCGTCTTCATTTCACAACCGTTGTGATTCCACTTAACAATGGCAGTTAAAAAAAAAAAGATTGTAAGATCTTGCAGGACTCAATCACCATACTGCTTAGTAATGGAAGATTTGGCCCCACCTGTGATCGTAAGTCGAGGACAGACCCTGAAAGCTTCTTAGTTTTTGGGACCACCAACGATTCTTGAGGAGCAGTGATTATTGCTCCTTTCTCAGTCCAATTCCTTCCTTGAAGAATGCAAAACACCTGTACAGCATCTTCTTCTTGTGCCATATCCGTCATCGGACATTGCCGATCACGTTGGCGATCCTATTTCTATCAACAGCTGCACTAAAAAGTGCTTCTGAGTTTTGTCCAAACCCGGATCCTAAAATTTTGAATCCATGATCTTCTTCTTCTACCTGGACCTCGTTTGCCTTCAATCTTTCCCTGGAGGATTAAGTGAAGTACGAATGGCGAATGGATTTTTTCCGGGTGTCGCATCCCATGTCCCAAATATTCTAGTGCAGCATCTGCATGAGCCAAACCTGAGATAAGGCCACAGAGGTGCTTAACAAGGGCCTGGTGGCTCAGCAGACTAAAGCATTGTGATTAACACCAGCTGTCTGCAATTACTTTAAGTTCGAATCTCACCAGGCTCAAGGTTGACTCAGCCTTCCGTCCTTTCTAAGGTAGGTAAATTGAGGATCCAGTTTGTGGAGGCAATAAACTGACTTTGTATAAATATACAAAAGTATGAAGGCTATTGCTTAACGCATTGTAAGCCGCCCTGAGTCTCTGGAGAAGGGCGGCATATAAATCAAATTAAAAACAAAACAATGGCACTTTAAAGAGGTGAGCCGCTTTTGCAAAGAGAAAAAAAATTGGATGAGAAGCCAAAGGTCTTTAAAAGAAAAAAAAAAGGGAAGTCAAGTTGCCACCTGAAAAAAAGCATTTTTGGGACAACCACGGCCTGGATGACTGAGAGTCTCTACAGACTTTTAGTCATACAATTTGGGATGAACACCCATTGAATGGGGTGGAGTAGGAATCGATTTCCAGATGGGGGAAAAAATTGCAAATTACTGGAACCAGGAGCACCACTCAGGTGGCCCTGAGGACACAGATAAATAAACCTCCAAGGGCTTCAAGGACCCTCTCAAAGGATGCAAAGGACCAGCTGTCTGCAAGGAATATCAATCCTTCCATTCCCCCACTATCCTCTCAGAGCTGAAGAAGCTTCTTGGAGGAGAAGCGAAACATCTTCAAAAGACACAACAGGAAAGTCCAGTGGCCTCCTGAAAAAAAACACCTTTGGGAAAACCGTGACCTGAATGACTGAGAATCTCTACAGAACTTCAAATTGAATTCTCAGGACTTCATGGTCAATCCCCTGCGGGTTTTCCATTTCGCGGTGTGAGTTGCCACTATTTTCTTTTAGGTTTTAGACTTTCCAATTTACAAGTCATCCTCGACTCACAACCATTCATTTAGCAATCATTCAAAGTTACAACGATCGGTTCTCACATTTATGACCGGTTCTCGCGCTTATGGCCCTTGTTGCATCTCTATAGTCACATGATTTGCAATTCGTGCAGGTATATTAACAACTGTTGCAGGCATCCTGGGGTCCCGTGATTGATGTTTGTGACCTTCGCAGCTGGCTTCTGACAAACAAAGTCAAGGGGGGAAATTGGGATTTGTTTAATGACTGCACGATTCACTTAACAACTGCAGTGATTCAATTGTCAACCATAATAAAGTAGACACAATTAACAGTAGGATGGTTTAATCTGGAGATGTCATTTGAGTGATGTGTTTCTATGAAAATAACCCCATGTTTGGGGGGGGGGTTTAGTATAGTAATTTGTTCGGGAGGATATATTTTATTTTTATTTATTTATTTAATTAATTAATTAAATTTCTATACCGCCCTTCTCCCGAAGGACTCAGGGCGGTGCATGGCCACATTAAAACAACCGGACATACAAAATTTAAAAGACAGTTAAAACAAATTAAATCCCTTGGCTCACATATTAAAACCCAAAAATTTAAAAACACCCAGTCCGAATTCTTCTCAAGCTAGTCCAGCTTGTTGAAAAAGTAGGGTCTTAAGGGCACAACGGAAGGTACACAAGTTGGGGATCATACGTATCCCCGGGGGCATTTTCATGTAGGTCCTAAATTGAGACTTATCAATTGTGCTATAGTAACGAATATCTTATTAATTTATTGTATTTGTCACATTTTGAAACCACCCATCCTAAGGTCATAAACGGCATGATTCACTCAACACAATAGCCTTGCTTTAGCAATATAAAATTTGTCGTGGTCCTAAGTCAAGGACTACCTATACCCGTGATGGTGAACCTATGGCACGCAGAGCCCTCTCTGCCGGCATGCCAGCCATTGCCCCAGCCCAGCTCCAGTGCACATGCGTGTACATGCCTCCCACCAGCCAGCTGGTCTTCGAGCCTCTGCCATGCATGTGGGGGAGCAGAGCCCATGTGGGGGAGCACGCGGGCTGGGCACACGCATGCAGGCACTCGCACTGCCTTTATGGGTTTGCCTGCGTGCCCCGTGCGCCTCATGCACCAACCTGGAAGACAAAACTGGGTGTGGGGGGCATGGCACATGCATCAGGGGTTGCTTACATTGCATTTTGGGGGTTCAGGCACACACGTGTATATTCATGCGTGCGCACGCTTTGGGCACCCTGTACCAAAAAGGTTAACCATCACTGACCTATACTATAGTGTGAGATTGCCTTGTGGTCAAACCAGGTCTAATATTGGTTAGCTTTTAGGTTCGCTCGACTCCCTCCAGTTAAGCTCAGCCCCAGGCCACAGGGACGTTTGGGGGCAGCAGTCCAATCATGATTTCCCCAGTCTAGCCTACATCTCTGAGCTTCTCTGGGTTGTTCTAGCCAAGGACTAACCAAGTTTGACCTGCCTAGCGTACCTAGATCAAGGAAGAAGCGATTTTACCTGCAAATTTTACCTACAAGTCACATTTATTTACTTATTTATTTATTTATTATTAAAATTTATATGCCACTCTTCTCCTGTAGGACTCGGGGCGGCTCACACAATAAAAACAATACAATACAATACAATATTAAAATCAATCCAAAGTTTAAAATCCCCGAATTAAAACCCCACAATCGGTCAGGGAATTTGATGAAAAAGCCATGTCTTCAGGGCGGTGCGGAATATGGGGAGATTGGGAGCCGTCCGGAGTTCGGTGGGTAGCCCGTTCCAGAGGGTCGGTGCGGCCACAGAGAACGCCCTCATTCTGGGGGTCGCCAGCCGACATTGTCTAGCCAACGGCACCCAGAGGGCAGTTCTATGAGAATGCACAGGGCGGTGGGAGGACGGTAGGAGGTGGTCCTGCAAGTACCTTGGACCCATGCCATGTAGGGCTTTATAGGTGAGTACCAGCACCTTGAAGCGGATCCGGAAGGCCACCGGCAACCAGTGCAGCTCGCGCAGGAGAGGTGTTGCCCGGAAGTAATGGGAGGCTCCCGTAACAACCTGTGCAGCTGCATTTTGGACCAGCTGGAGCCTCCGGGTGCACCCCAAGGGCAGCCCCATGTAGAGGGCATTGCAGTAATCCAATCGAGAGACTTTTCAGTTAAGCATTGAACGAGGTGGGTTGTCTTCCTCCAGGATAAGCAAAAATCCAGATTTGGGTAGCACTTTTTAACTTAATTTATTTGTTTATCCAATTTAGGTCCTGCCCATCTCATTCTCGTCCCTTTTTTTTTCATCTCACGTATTTTATTAAAAAATGATGAAACTGCAGCTCACAAAAGGTGATTATGCCTTTTAATAAAATTGGCGAGTTGGAAAAAGTGCGACCACTGCTCCTTTTTAACTGACCTTTTGCCAGATTTTAATCCCACTTCCCCTGTTGTCAGTTTTTTTAAAAAAAATTCTACCATAGCTACTTTAGATAGGGCTTGACTTACTCCCACAATTAGATTAGAATTTTGACTGCTAAGTCATTAAACTTGTCATCAAGTGGGGAAATTCAAGCATTTATAACCACAGTCAGAAATCACTGCAGTCAGTGGCTCTCAAAACATTTCTTCACCACAAATCCCCTTTAAATACCTTTTTATGGCCACAGATCATGGCCACAGACCACCAAGACTTTACTCAAGATTTAAATCATAGTCAAACCTTCATGGTCCCCTTGAGATGACATTGCCTCACCCCAGAGATCCACGGGACACAAGTTGAGAATCACTGACAGCAGTCGTTAAGTGAATCCAGCTTCCCCCCACTGATTTTGCTCGTTAGAAGTCAGTTGGAAAAGTCACAAATACTTGATATGCTGTATTTGGCCAAGTGTGGTTAGACGGTAGACCCACAAATCGCAATCTTGTGACCACAAAGCGAGCGCGCATGCGCGATCCTGTTGCAAACCGGTGGTAAAGCTAGGTCTTGGTGGCGCAGCAGATTAAGTACTGTTAAGTAAAACCAGCTGCCTGCAATTACTGCAAGTTCGAATCTCACCAGGCTCAAGGTTGACTCAGCCTTCCATCCTTTCTAAGGTAGGTAAAATGAAGACCCTGATTATGGGGGCAATAAGCTGACTTTGTATAAAAAAGAACATCGCTTGGGGTGGGTGGACGAAAGCCCTACTAAGCAGGTATATACAAAAGTATGAAGGCTATTGTTTAACACATTGTAAGCCGCCCTGAGTCTCCAGAGAAGGGCGGCATATAAATTAAATTTTAAAAAAAGTCAAACCCACTTCTGCAATGCACCCTTTGTCTCCCATAGAGGGAAAACAGCCTTGGACACTCACTCAACCGTAACCAACCATAAAGTGCAATTGAAACCATTGAAGTATTGTGTTTCTCTGAAAATAAGACTGGTTCTTATATTAATTTTTGCTCCAAAAGACACATTATTTTCTAGTTAGGTCTTATTCTGGGGAAAATACGGTACTAAATGCATCTGTCTGGCTGACAATCTTAACTGGGATTTATTTTGGGGGTGTAGGGCTTATATTACAATCATCCTGAAAAATCATGCTAGGATTTATTTTCCGGTTGGGTCCTATTTTCGGGGAAACAGGATATCTGGGGAATTCTGGGAGTTGAAGTCCATCCATCTTCCCTGAGGTTGTGAAACACGGCCTTATGGGGGATTTGTATTAACAGCTGAATATTAATTTGCTTATTAAATCCTCAGCGTTGCCAGTTTCCCTGGACAGCTGGCAAAGCCAAGTCGAGGCGTGAATGTGCATTAAGAAATACCGAACATAGATTAAAGATGATGTGGGGGGGGGAAAAACCCATTTTTAAAGCCAGAAGGACCGCAGATGATCCTAGTCCCCTCCTCCATACGACTGTATGGGAATCGGAATTCAATTTTGCTAAAAAAAAACAACAATCAGAACCAGAACAGTGGCCCCGAATCTATGATATGAAAAACCTACGTTGGAAAAGAAGTTTGTCAGCCAAAAAAGGAGACAACCACACCATTATCTTGGCGTTCAACTTGGTATATTGTATAGTACGTCCCTGATTTTACTTTGAAAT
Organism: Coluber constrictor foxii; assembly: GCA_038048745.1. Classification (NCBI taxonomy): domain Eukaryota; kingdom Metazoa; phylum Chordata; class Lepidosauria; order Squamata; family Colubridae; genus Coluber; species Coluber constrictor. Next base: position 21,616,026 of record CM075958.1, on the reverse strand, counting down.
GCTTCTTCCCCTCTGGGTGCATTAAAATTATCACTCAAATGCAAATTCATTAAAAAGAATGGCAGCGATTTAAAGTCACATAATTCAGAAAAAATGGCAAAAAAAGAGGCTTGAAAATTAGTGCAATACCAGTGGGGATTAAGGCCTAATGGTCACAGCGGTGGCATTCTTAGCAACAGAATAATAACAGAATAACAGAGTTGGAAGGGACCTTGGAGGTCTTCTAGTCCAACCCCCTGCTCAGGAATCCTACACCATTGATGTCGGACAAATGGTTATCCAACATCTTCTTAAAAATTTCCAGTGTTGGAGAATTCGCAACTTCTGGAGGCAAGTTGTTCCACTGATTAGTTGTTCTAACTGTCAGGAAATTTCTCCTTAGTCCTAGATTGCTTGTCTCCTTGCTTAGTTTCCATCCGTTGCTTCTTTTTCTGCCCTCAGGTGCTTTGGAGAATAGCTTGACACCTCTTCTTTGTGGCAGCTTCTGAGATATTAGAAGTCTGCTATCATGTCTCCCCTATCATGTCCTTCTTTTCATCAAACTAGACGTACGCAGTTCCTGCAACCGTTCTTCATATGATTTAGCCTCCAGTCCCCTAATCATCTTTGTTGCTCTTCTCTGCACTCTTTCTAGAGTCTCAACATCTTTTTTACATCGTGGCGACCAAAACTGGATGCAGTATTCCAAGTAGGGCCTTACCAAGACATTATAAAGTGGTATTACAATTTTGCATGGTCTTGATTCTCTTCCTCTGTTAATACAGCCTATGGTAGGACTGAATTGTCTTTTTTGGCAGCACACTGCTGGCTCATATTTAAGTGATCATCCATTAGGACTCCAAGATCCCTCTTACAGTTACTACTATTGAGCCAGGTACCATCTATCCTATACCTGCGCATGGGTTTTTTCTTGCCTAAATGTAGAACCTTCCTTTTCTCACCATTGAATTTCATTTTGTTGGATAGGGGCCAGTTTTCAAATCTTTCAAGATCTTCTGTATCTTAAGCCTATCTTCCACGAGTGTTGGCTGTTCCTGCTAGCTTGGTGTCATCTGCAGATTTTATGAGTTCCCCGTCTATCCCCTCGTCCAAATCATTGATGAAGATGTTGAAGAGTACTGGCCCTACTTAATCTGGTAAGCCAGTTTGGTCCAGAGGCAGTTTGGTCTAGCAGTGAAGGCACCAGGCTAAAACCAGGAGACAGCAAGTTCTAGTCCTGCCTTAGGCCAGGTTTACTTTGGGTCATTCAGCAGGAGACAGCGAGTTCTAGTCTTGCCTTAGGCATGAAAGACAGCTGGATGACTTTGGGCCAATCACCAGGAGATGGTGAGTTTTAATCCCACCTTAGCTATGTTTTATGCAAAAGCCTCAAGCCAAGGAGCTTCAGGTGTTCGCAATCTGTGGTCAGAATAATTCAAGATGGCAGCCACAACAGCATTAAAAAAAAAAGCTTCAGCCAATTTTGAATGGGCATCACATTGCACATAAAAATGCAGAGGGGCTCTTCAATCACAGCGTTATGGTGGCCATCTCAACTTTTTTAACCACTGAAAATATTTACAGACCCCTCGCATCCTGGACATAAACTGTTTCAACACCTACTCTCAAAATGATGCTAATGAGCACAGCAAAACAAGTAGACACAAGAACATTTTTTCCCCAAACGCCATCACTCTCCTAAACAAATAATTCCCTTAACACTGTCAAACTATTCACTATTTATTTATTTTATTTATTTATTTTAATTTTTATACCGCCCTTCTCCCAAAGGACTCAGGGCGGTGTACAGCCAACAATAAAACACACCCATATACAAAAGTTAAAAAACTATTTAAAAACATATTAAATAATTTGGCTCCAATGTCTTAAAAATAAAGCAACACTTAAAATTCATGTTTAGGCCATGTTAAGTCTGCATTACTATTAATCTCATTGTTTCTATCACCCATCTCCTCCCATTTATGACTATATGACTGTAACCTTGTTGCTGGTATCCTTAAGATTTATATTGACTGTTTCCCTATGACTATCATTAAGTGTTGCACCTTATGATTCTTGACAAATGTATCTTTTCTTTTATGTACTCTGAGAGTGTATGCACCAAGACAAATTCCTTGTGTGTCCAATCACACTTGGCCAATAAAGAATTCTATTCTATTCTATTCTATTCTATTCTATTCTATTCTATTCTATTCTATTCTATTCTATTCTATTCTATTCTATTCCATTCCATTCCATTCCATTCCATTCCATTCCATTCCATATTTTCTATTCTATTCTATTCTATTCTATTCTATTCTATTCTATTCTATTCTATTCTATTCTATTCTATTCTATTCTATTCTATTCTATTCTATTCTACCCTACCTTACCCTACCCTACCCTACCCTACCCTACCCTACCCTACTCCATTCCATTCCATTCCATTCCATTCCATTCCATTCTTCATTCTCCTATCCTATCCTATCCTATCCTATCCTATCCTATCCTATCCTATCCTATCCTATCCTATCCTATCCTATCCTATCCTATCCTATCCTATCCTATCCTATTCTCTTGCTGAAGATTCGCAGAAACCTGTTCAGTTCTGAGCTGCTAGCACACTGTTAGTTGACACAAGCTGATTTTATTTATTACACTTTTCTAAATTTCCTATGCTGGCTCCAAGCAATGTTTCTCAGGCTTGGCAACTTTGAGAAGTGTGGATGATTTCAGTTCCCCAGATTCTCCAGCCAACATCTTAAAGCTGCCGTAGTTGAGAAAAACACTCAATAAAGTTTTCTTGG